>JAKUCM010004297.1:0-14529 GCA_023374145.1 Lepidium sativum | reverse complement strand
AAATGTTGAATTTGGGAAGAGGAATGCTCATTTGTACGTGCTAAAAAGCCTAAAACTAATTGAAAATAATACGTTGTTTTTGGCAGGCACGGTGAAGCCAGAGAGTGAGGAAACTGTGCAACCTGAAGGATACAGAGGAGGAGGAGGATACAGAGGAGGAGGAGGAGGAGGATACAACAAAGGAGGAGGAGGATACAACGGCGGAGGAGGATACAACAAAGGAGGAGGAGGAGGATACAAAGGAGGAAGAGGAGGATACAACGGAGGAGGAGGATACAAAGGAGGAAGAGGAGGATACAGTGGAGGACACAAAGGAGGAGGAGGAGGCCATGGCCCTCACGGAGAAGGACAAAACTAATATATTCACTACCATATATACTTGATTGCATGTATATGTGCACTTATGTGTGTGTATGTGTGACAATAAGTAAACTATGGCGAGTTTGTAATGAAGTAAGGGAATAAAGGTTTTATATCGAAATTTCTGTGTTTAAGTTGTAACCTGTGCCACTTTACATAATGAAAGTTCCTTTGTAGTTAAAAATCTTGGACCATTTTGATATTTTGTCCTCGCTACAAAAAAAGAAAAAAAAAAGCCAGATTCTAAACGAAAGAAACCATATGAAAAATGGTTACAACAAGCCTTACTTATTTTGTAGTATATAAAATATTGTTTAACGAGCCTCAAGAACCGAGACAGTCACCTGGTGTAGTGAGTCATCGTCCTGCTGCTGACTCGAAGAAGCAGTCCCAAACCTTCTTGCCCCGTATCCTGGCTGTTTAGGCTCAGCTTCCTCCATTGTTTCACTTTCTAGCAGCAAAACTACCGACGCCATTGTTGGTCTCTCCTCTGCAACTTCTTGAAGACACAACAAACCATTATTGATGCACCTTGAGACTTCGTCTGGCTTTAATGTCGATGAAGAATCAGTGACTATCGGATCAACAATGTCTAAACCTTTTCCTTGTTTCAAATACTGCCACACCTGTCCCAAACAATCATATTTTCCATTAAATGTTATCACTAGACTTTTTTTATTAGGAAAAAGAGAAGCTTACATGGCTGCGAAGGTTGCTCGAATTGTATGTCCCTCTGTTCTTCTTTCCACTTATAATCTCAAGAAGCATAACTCCACAGCTGAAGACGTCCGATTTTACAGAGAACATTCCATCCATCGCATATTCTGAACACATGTAGCCGCTGCATAATGAACATCCAACTCAATTTTTTTTTTAAATCACGAATTGATAAGTTTGTAGAGAATGATTTCTTACTAAGTTCCAACGACCCTCCTCTTGCTAGCTTCTGTTTCACCCCGTCCAAAGAACCTGGCCATGCCGAAACCGAAATCTTCGGAATCATATCTTTATCAAGCAAGACATTACTTGGATTTAAGTAGCGGTGGATAATCCTACATCTTGATCCTGATGGAGGTATAAAAGCCCTCACAATTCCACTGATGATATGCAATCTCAGTCCCCAGTTTAGCTTCGAGCTTCAATCCTTGTCTGCCAATGTATTACAACTTAATAAAGTCAACTAGTTCAAAAGATGAAAATGTTATGAAACATATGTAAGAAGTTTAGGCACTAACCAAATAGATGAGAATCAAGGCTACGATTCTCCAAGTACTCATATATTAGTATTTTTTCATCTGAACTGACACTATAGCCAATAAGTCTGACAAGGTTGATGTGTTGTCCTTTATTCATCACATGTGTAAAGTATTTATACAAGTAGGTGAACTTAATAATAAAGATGTTACATAAAAATAAATAAATGACAACTTAATGGTATAATTACTATAACGTTACGTAAAAGTAGTGGAAACAAAGATGTTAACATTACGTAAATGTTACATAATAACAAAGACGTTATGACATTATATTTCCTTTACCATCCTGCAAGTTGGCGGGGAAACATCTTGAATCCCCAATTTGGACAGAAGATAAGTAAAAGTAGTAGAAGGCAAAGCTTTATTTAGGAGTTCCGCCGGTTGTTCTTTGATGAAGATATGAGTTGTGTGTAGAAGACCATCGTCGATAGCATCACGTACAATATGACAATCAAACTCCACATGTTTAGTTCGTTCGTGAAAAACAGGGTTAGCAGCGATATGCAAAGCGGATTTACTATCACAATATAGCGTCATGGGCGCGGAATACGTGATACCGAACGGCGCGAGAAGCTGTTTGACCCACTTCAACTCACGGAGAGTAAATGACATGGAGCGGTACTCAGCTTCAGCCGAAGACATAGAGACAATACGTTGTTTCTTCATCTTCCAGGAAATTGGAGAGGATCCGAGCAGAACGATGTATGCAGAGAGAGACCATCGAGAAAGGGGACAGGCAACCCAATCAGAATCGCATAATGCCCTAACTTGGAGAGAAGATTCAGTACGAGGAAGAATACCCTGGCCAGAACACCCTTTCAAATAATGAACCACGCGGAGAGCAGCATGCCAATGCTCGTGAAGAGGGCAATGCATGAACTGGGACAAAACCTGAACGATATAGCAAAGTTTAGGCCGAGTGAAAGTAAATAAATCAAACGATCAATCAAGCGTTGGTAGGCTTCATGATTAGATGTTGGAGCACTAGTGGCTAGAGAAAGTTTGTGATTTAGCTCGGTGGGAACAGAGATAGGTTTGAAACCCAGTAGACCAGTTTCAGCAATGATGTCAAGAGCATATTTGCGTTGAGAGAGAAAAATACCTGAGGAATTTTGAGCAACCTCAATGCCGAGAAAGTATTTCAGTTTCCCCAAATCTTTAATGTGAAAACAACGATGCAAGTAGTTCTTGAACTTGTGAATAGTAGAGAGATCATTCCCGGCAACAATAAAATCATCCACGTAGATGAGTATGTCAAGACAAACCGTACCGCGAGTATAGGAGAAGAGAGAATAGTCAGCTTTGCTTTGAACAAAGCCATAGGTGAGTAGGGCACTGCAGAGTTTAGCGAACCAACAACGAGAAGCTTTTCTAAGACCATATAGAGACTTCTTGAGAAGACAGACAGCAGATGGATCTGATGTGTGAAAACCGGGAGGAAGCTGCATGTAGACTTCTTCTTTTAAATTGCCATGAAGGAAAACGTTATGGACATCCATCTGGTGGACCTCCCATTGTTTAGCAGAAGCAAGTTGAAGCATGAGACGAACTGTGGTATGCTTTGCAACGGGTGCAAATGTATATGTATAGTCTAACCGTTCTGTTTGTCGATTTCCGAGGGCCACAAGACAAGCTTTATGTCGAGCAAGACGACCATTAGAGTGATACTTGAGTTTGAATACCCATTTGCTGTCGAGGGCCCGTTTTCTAGGAGGTAAAGTGGTGATCTGCTATATGTGATTATCCTCCAGCGCCTTGATCTCGTCTTGCATTGAAGCTTACCAAACCTTGTCATGAATAGCTTGGTTGTAAGAAGCGGGTTCCACATTTGTGAGGACCGCTGCAAGGAACACTTTATGGCCAGGAGAGAAGCATTCATCAGAGAGATAATCAGACATAGGTTATAGAGAATTACCTGGAACCGAGAGACAAGGATCTAAAGAAAAAGATGAAGTGAGAGAAGGAAAGTGTATTATTTGCGAAGCACGAGGCAAGATGTAGTCTCTAAATAAAACAGAGGGCATCTTAGTACGTTGTCCTCGACCTAGAAGTTCTGGAATACCGGGAGAGGACACATGAGCTACATTTGAAGGAGACGTAGGAGAGACACTGCTGGAAGGTGAATCATAAACGTGCGAAGATGGACTAGATAACGTAGGGGAGGTGACTGTCGCCACATGATCTGCGGGTAAGACAAGAACCGGAGGAACAGAAGCAGAAGCAGGAGGAGAAGAAACTAGGATAAGGGATGACAGTGCATTGAATAGCCCGTGAGCCAATTCAATGCCGACCGCAGGAGAAGTTAGAGATGTAGAATAGCCCGTGATTTTAGTTTCTTCAAATACAACGTCCCTACTAATGAAAAACTTGTTGCGTTCGAGATCAAACAAAGGCCAGCCCTTTTTGCCATAAGGGTAGCCAACAAAGAGACATTTTCGACTATGAGCACCAAATTTTTCTTTAACACATGCACGACAATGAGCATAACAAAAACAACCAAAAATGCGGAGAGAGTGATAAGATGGAGGTGTACCATGAAGCATCTCGTAGGGAGTCTTGCCATTTAGAACGAGAGTAGGGGTGTGATTGATGAGATGAGCAGCTGTTAAGACACTCTCTCCCCAAAAATCAACTGGGAGATTTGCTTGGAATAAATATGCACGAGCAACATTCAGGTGATGACGGTGCTTGCATTATACACTGCCATTCTGTTGAGGAGTGTCAACGCATGAGGTTTGATGAAGAATACCATTCTCGCAAAAAAACGAGGAGACCATAAACTCACTGCCGTTGTCTGTACAAATGGATTGGACCGGTTTCCGAAACTGTCTCTAACTTATAACAAATAAGTTTTTAAGAAGACCTAAAACTTCCGATTTTTGAAGTAGTAAGTTGATACAACGAGTTTTAACCCTATATCCTACTGCAAGTGCACAACAAACATAATAGTATTTAGGGGTCGAATTCCTCAGAGAACCAGATCACACTTTTGACTTCTATCGAATCGCAAGCTATATCAATCAAAATCAGAGAAGTAAATACTAACAACTTAAACGCGAATGTAATCAAATAACTAAAGCAATCGGATATCGGGTATTCATTCAGGAGTTAGAACTCTTGTCAGGGAAACTATTCAAGAACTAATCTGATCATATTATCTACTTGAACATAAATAAAGATAAACCAACTCTCGTTAAATCTATTCCTCTACTAATAATCTAAAGGTCTTAACTCTCGCTGGTTTCAAATTACAAGTAGGCTTTATCACTTAGGTTCAATTATCAACAATCCAACCTAGCATCAACTCTAGTTGGTTGTGAAGGAATTGCTCTTGAAATCTAGTTCTAGTTCTTAACAAACTTCTGGAAAGTTAACAACCTAAAATCATCGTCTGGTGATCAAGCTAATCTATGCATTGAACTCAAGTATTAGAAGGAGAATCATCTATTCATCAATCCTATTTGTTCCCTAACAGTAAATTCAAAAACCTTAGAATCCCTAAATCTGATCTAATATCTACTTAGACATTGAACAATGAACCAAGCAAATCATGATGAAGTGGAACTGAAATTGCATTAATAAATAGAAATAAGATTCATAAATTCTTCTCAAGTGTGAAGAGATCTTCTTCCTAGCTTACAAACTCTCAAAATTCTGTAAAAATCGTTCTTCAAAAGCTCAAAGACGCCTCCCAAAAATAAAATAGGAAAAGAGTATATATAGGTTTCAAAACAAGAGTTAAAAAATCATGAAATTAGGTTTCTTCCAAGGGCATTGATCGATCAATCCTTGTGTTGATCGATCGATAATCCTTGTGTTGATCGATCGATCTTTGGATATTGAGTCGATCTCTCAGAAGCCAAGTCGTTCTTCAGACCGTGCGCATATTCCTTGTTAAAGCACTGATCGATCGATCCTTGTGTTGATCGATCGATCCTTCCTCTCGTGGAGAATACCATAAAATGCTTCAAACTTCTCCAAAGTCCACCTTTAAGTATGATTCCAACTCTGAATGTTTTTGACCTGAAATCTCAATAAAACACAGAAAAATTCTCCAAATATAACCGTGATAATGATCTCAAAATCGACAAAATATGAGGAACACCAATTCCCCCAGACTTAGCTTCTTGCTTGTCCTCAAGCAAAGAAACAAAGACTGTAGGAAGATCACATCCAATCAGACAAATGACTCTCTCCAGATCCTGCACATCAAGTCTAAAGTGATCACAAGAATATTACTTATCAAAATCGAGACCACCTTGTACCTTCCCCAGACTTAGCAAACATAACAATCTTGTGTCACAATTCAAAACAAACAATCAGATTCCCCATACTGACTTCCTAATAAATCTAAGTGCAATCTTATTCGAGGGAATATCGATCAAGAAGCAAAAATTTTCCACTTCTACTCTCTAGACTACCTTCAATCTCTCTCTTTTCATAAAACCAATTCTTCCAAGTTTTGCTTAGGGTATCCGTTTTAATTACTTGGCTAATTCTTTGGTAACTAAAGAGTATACATGAGTTGCTTCATTGGAGTTTCCTTCAGTATGCTAATTAGTAAAATGAAAAAGATTACGTCATTGGATGTATCCTCAGAAACGTCCAATTCACTTTAAAAACTTGCAGCGTCATTGGGAAACTTTTACCCTAGGCTAACTTCATGCAAAAACTTAGATCGAGTACCATTAAAATTTTTGGCTTAAAATGCCTGAAAATGATGAAGAGAGAAACTAAACCAAACTTACAAGGAACATCTTTCATTGAGTAAAGAGAAGGAATATACCTGATGTATTACCAATTCCCTTGACGAGAGGATTAAGTCAGGTTAGGTGTGAAATCAGCATGAAATCCCCTGAAAATTGAGATAAATGTGCTCTGAAATTGAGTGTTGCTTTTTCTCTAGGTTTTCCAATAGTCTGATCGATTCCTGAAAAATGCAAATCAAGCGATACTTAGTCCATGATAATGCTGAAAAAATCAAAAATCTAGTAGTCTGATGTGAGTCTCAAAAGCTCAAAATACAGAAAAAATGAAAGAAATAGTCTGAAAAATCGAGAATGCAAATATAACAATACAGAAAAATACGTTAGTCAATAAGTGTTCTCCCCCAGACTTACTTTACACCGTCCCGGTGTAAAAATAAATAAAAAAGAAGACATAAAAACGCATAAGAAACAAAAGAAAGCAAAAATAAATAGTCTAAAATAAAATGAAAAGAAACTGAAACAAAGGTATGAAGTAGCCAAGAAGCTACTCAGGACTCTGGCTATCGCAGTCGCTCCAATGGCTGATCATCCTCATCATCATCAGACTAATGTCCAGCAACATCTGGTCGGCTAGTAGGCGCAATAGGCAGAGAGACATGCTCATCGCGATCAGCTGCATGTGAACTCATACAAAAAGAAGCTGGGATCTACCTCAAAGCATCCCAAATGGTCCGCTGAATCGATCTATTCCTCCTCTCATTCTCGACTTGCCACTCTCTAAGCTGCTGATCCGTAAAGTCTAGTTAGTAATGAGGTAGTCTGAGTTCCTCCTCAGGAAACTCAAGAAGCAAAAACCCGGAAGGTTGAGTAGCTGGAGATGGAGGTACGAACGGAGTAGAAGTGGAAGCTCGAGCTCTCCTAGATCGAGCGCATGGTGCGGCTTCCTTCTCCTTAAGCTTGCCGGAAATCTCAGGATGTGACAAATCTGTCCAGAACTCCACGTTCTCTCTGCAGGTAACCGAAAAGATGTGAAGAGCTGGAAGGATGACATACATCATATGTGGTGTGTCATCGAAGAACGTTCACTGCTTCTTCTCCAAATAGTATCCAAATCTGGCCAAGACAGCTGTATCGATCAAATCAATCCTCTGCACAACATCTGTCTGACTGAGATTTAATCCATGAATTCTGAAATCGATGTCAAGACACTACCAATCGCCTCAACTAGTCCCTTCCTCGGGTCACCTCTAAATCTACGCTTAATCAGATCATTAGCAAATAGATACCTCCAGCTGATGTTCAAAGGATGACATGTAGCATAAGTAAGATCTTGGTAAAGATCTGGTACCAAAGGATATATGGCCTCGTGCAAGTACTCCAGCTAAGATTTGGTGACACTGCCTGACTCTTCCTTAGCTAGAATGGTAGATCCAATATGCTTAGCAACTATCCTAATTGCAAGATTCCTGATGTGAGTAAGCTTTGAAGACTTACCTTAATACCCATCACTAGGCAACAAGTACTACAATGCATTATTCGGAGGAGAGTTCTTCGATGGTTTCCGTCCAACTGCATACTCATCAAAACCATAAACCTGGCACAACTCTTGAATGGTGATTGTATAAAGAGCTCCTCTATATACGTACGTGAGGTACTGAGCATAAACCGGACTATGAGGATCGACACTCATATGTAGATCACATGTCGCTAAGAACTGCCTAACGACATCAAGATAAAGTGGATAAGAATCAAAACAGAACTTGGTCAAACCAAGATTATCAAGCAGCTTAGTAACATCTTCAAGAATCACCATCTGATGCAATGTTTCACGGCAAAGGAACTTCGTTGGAATCAAAGTGTTAGTGAGGAGTTGATCATAAAAGCTTTCATGAAAGCTCTTCCAACCATCTCCTTCCTTTCTATTCTTATATGCTGCCGTAGTTTGACAAAAGAAGGAGTATCCCTGGTAGCCACATTATCAACAAAATATGTCTCTTCCGGTCTCGGCCAAGGCATACACTCACCAAGCTGTTCATATCTAGGTGCATCGTCATGCCGTTGCGACAACTGACCACGCTGAAGAATTTAAGATGCTCGGACCTTCTTCGTAGGCTTCTTAGGATTAGTAGTCGATGTTCGAACCATATACAATGAAAGAACAGAGACATAACCAAAAAAATGAGTTTGTGATCGAGAAAATTCACAAGAGTTCGATAACTCAGGCATACAAATGATCAGTGGTCCGATTGCTTATTCAATTAAACGAGATCAACAACCAGCAATGCATCAATCGAATTACAATCATCAAGATCATGCCTAAAAATTTCGAAATTCCTCTAGAAATTCTCCTTCAACCTAACAAACAATCTCTAATTGAAATTTAATGATCCAAACAGCAAGAGGGAGTCGAATTCATGTAATAATAAGACATATGCATCAGTCAATCAATGAAAATCAACAAGAAAGCAAGTTCCTCTTTACCCAATTCAACTTCCAAAATCGGACAGAAAATTCAAATTTAGAGAACATGCCTTTGCTAATCAAAGTAATGAACCACATAATCAGATAGATGGTAAAATTCTAAGCCGATTAGGCTTTTGAATCGTTAAAAACGGACGAAAAACGAGAGAGAAATCGAGGTTTGAAATTTTTTGAAATAGAAATAATGAAAGGTTGCTTGATTTGAAACCGTTTTGCGCGTTTAAGAAGACGAACCTGGGTCAAAGATTGATCGATCCTTATGTTGATCGATTGATATGTGCTCTCGAGAGCAAATAACGATCGATCCTTACCTTCTAAATCGGGCGATGGATCGTGCGCAAGTTAGTTTCCTTTTGCTCGATCGATTCCAACTTTACAAGTCGGGCGATAGTTTGTGCACTTCTTCTCACCTTATCAGTCGATCGATCCACACTTCTTGAGTTGTGCAATGAATATTTTAGTCTTCTACTGTTCCATTGCTCGATCGATCTTTCTGTAGCATGTCGTGCTCTGGATCGTGCGGCAGTCATATCTCCTTCGATTAGTCAGGCTATGCTTGTTTGGTCGGGCAGCAGATCGTGCGCAATGCTATTATGCGTATTTATCGATCAATTGTTGAATGGATCGATCGATCATTGCTTTCCGACAGCTTCCTACTTTGAACAAAAGCACAAAAACAAAAACGAATGCAAACTAAAAGAAAAACGAAAAACTACCTAATAGTGCATTGCCTCCCACTGAGCGCTCTTTTATGGTCATTAGGTTTACTCGGATGTTCAGATGGCTGAACCGCTTGAGTAAGGTTTGCTCACTCCTCGGACACTAATCTCCTCAATGATGAAGTTTTTCAATTGTTCATCTTTCTTGTGGATTATCCTTTCTGAAGCATCTAGCAATGCAATAGTTCCATCCCAACATATCTATTTGACCGCGTAGATTCTAGAAGTATCAAAGCCAAGACTACCTGCAAAAACTTTGATAACAAAATCATTAACATTATAGTTCCAGAATTTATCAAGACGATAAAGGATACACATGTTTTGATGTTCAGCTGAGTCCTTTCTCCTGTTCATGGAGCAACCCATACTCCTCATCACAATCATTGTCTGCTTCACCATATACTGCAACCCGAGTTAATGATTCAGTGATCACTTGCTTCCCTCTATCATATCGAATCATCCCACAGAAATTACTCGATGAATCTCGAATAGGATATGAAACATCCTTGTCCACGTTCTGCAACACAACTCTCTGACTTAGGAGTTCTAACTTAGCACTAGCTGTGTTGAGGAATAGCCTTCCCAATAAGATCGTAACAACTTTTTCTTTTGCCATTTCAACAAAGGTAAAGTTTGTAGGGATCTTGCAATTCCTAACCAGAAGATTGAAGTCAACAAGTCTTCCTCTGGGTACCTTAGAAGATGCATCTCCAAAAGAATCGATGAGTGATGCTCTTGCATTAGTTCAATACCGAGTTTCTGTGTAGTCTCCAAAGAGATTACATTGATACTAGCTCCAGAATCACACAAGGCATCGCTGAAAACTAGCTGTCCAACTCGACAAGGTTAGTGAACTCTCCTTGATCTTCTATCTTCACAAGCTTTTTAGGGTATGGAATATGAGGGTTGTACTTACTCTCAATTGAACTCCTTACTTCATAATTGACCACATTGCAAGATTCTTTGGGATTCTTCTCAACTTTTCCAGGTAAAGCTCCTTGTGGACGTTTAATAGCCTTAGCAGTTTGAGCAACTTGAGTGTCTAGCTTCTTGATATGCATATAACTGACTCAAAATTCCCATTCAGATCATTGTAGATGTTGTCCATCTTAGTATTAAGCTCCCTTGTAGTCTTTTGTTGTTCAACAACAAGTTGCTGAATCAAAACCTTAATCTCTTCGTTTGATGTTCCTAAAGTTGCTGCTGAAAGTTGTTGCTGCATCGGCGGTGGTACATAAGGCGTATATGGTCTTTGCTAGTTACTTCCTCCTGCATTCAGAACAAACGGCTTTTGATTACCCCTTCTCCGACCTGAGTTTTGAATGAATGACTTTCCCTGAAAAGGTGATCCTTGAGGCAATGTGGGTGCTGGAAAAGTAACATCTTGAGGGTTCTTGACGTTAGTGCTCTTGTAGGAAAGGTAGTTTGGGTTTTGCTCCCTGTTCTGCTAGTTAACATAATCGACATCCCTCTGGTTTTCAGAACCAACTGAATCATATTGAACCTGAGCCACTTCTCTGCTGTCCTCAACTTGATTCACACTCCTCTGATTACCCTGATTTGCTCGAATCAGAATATCAAACTTTTTAGCAATGTCATCAATCCTCTGAATCTCCACACTGTTCACTTTCCTATTTCGATCATATTCTAGACAATGACTACCAGAACTTGCAGCCAAGTTATCAATCAGAGTGAAAGCTTCATCCCTAGTGTTAGTTATAAAGTCTCCATTGTTGGCAGCATTCAGAGAATTCTTGTACTCCCACTCAATTCCACTATAGAAAGTGTTGAGAAGTTGCTCATCCGAGTACCCATGGTGTGGACAATCTCGCTGATACTCCTTGAAACGTTCCCATGCTTCATTCAGAGATTCCCCAGATCGCTGCTGAAACGATGAAATCTTGCTTCTGAGAGCTGCAGTCTTGGACTTAGTGTAGAACTGATCAAGAGACGCTGCTCGAACCTGAACCCATGTGGTGAGTGATCCTAGAGGTAATGAAAGCAACAACCTAGAAGCTCTGTCTGAGAGTGAATGATGGAAAAGCTTACACTTCACATAATCAGCTGGTACACCATTAGAGCTTGTGGTGCCACATATGTCTTCGAAATTCTCTATGTGATCCATAGGATTCTCGCCTGGAAGTCCATTGAAGACATACTACTTAACCAACCGAATAAGCTGAGGTTTGATCTCATAATCGTTCCTCTCAATCGCAGGAGGTCGAATAGCTGAGTGATTTTGATAGTGGGTGTGTGGAGTGTCCATATCACCTATCGCTCTACGTTGAGCAGGCTCTCGTGCTCTTTTAATCTCAGCCAAAACTCTTTGCAATTGTTGTACCACTGTAGCCATCTCTTGCAGATTCTGTGCTTGATTCTTTGGAGGATTCATATTCCTACCTTTTCGGTTTTCTTTTTCAACCCTCGCAAGCTCTTGATTATCCAAGTAGAATAGATTTTTTGAATATTTACTTTTGGTCATACAACTGAAAAAGAACAAAAACAATCAAAAAGAAAAACGTAAGTAACGATATAGACTTGAAACTGTAAACAGAAAATTGAAAGGCAACTAATGGTTCCCCGGCAACGGCGTCAAAAACTTGATACAACGAGTTTTAGCCCTATATCCTACTGCAAGTGCATAGCAAACGTAATAATATTTAGGTGTCGAACTCCTCAGAGAACCAGATCACACTTTCGACTGCTATCAAATCGCAAATTATATCAATCAAAATCAGAGAAGTAAATACGAACAACTTAAACGTGAATGTAATCAAATAACTAAAGCAATCGGATATTGGGTAATCATTCAGGAGTTAGAAGAACTCTTGTTAGGGAAATTATTAAGGAACTAATCTGATCATATTCTCGGCTTAAACATAAATAAAGATAAATCAACTCTCTTTGAATCTACCCCTTTACTAATAATATAAAGGTCCTAACTCTCGTTGGTTGTAGATTACAAGTAGGCTTTATCACTTAGGTTCAACTACCCACAATCAAACCTAGCATCAACTCTTGTTGGTAATGAAGGACTAGGTGATTACCCGATAGGTGATCAAGCTATTCTATGCATTAAACTCAAGTATTAGAAGGAGAATCATCTATTCATCAATCCTATTTGTTCCCTAACAGTGAATTCTAAAACCCTAAAATCCCTAAATTCTATCTAAGATCTACTCAGAGATAGAACAATGAACCAAACAAATCATGATGAAGTGAAACTGAAATTGCATTAATAAATAGAAATAGGATTCAGGAATTCTTCTCAAGTGTGAAGAGATCTTCTTCCTAGCTTACAAACTCTCAAACTTCTGTAAAAATTGTTCTTCAAAAACTCAAAGATGCCTCCCAAAAATAAAATAAGAAAAGAGTATTTATAGGTTTCAAAACAAGAGCTGAAAAATTGTGAAATTAGGTTTCTTCGAAGGGTATCGATCAATCGATCCTTGTTTTGATCGATCAATCTTTGGATATTGAGTCGATCTCTCAGAAGCCAAGTCGTTCTTCAGATTGTGCGCATATTCCTTGTTAAAGCACTGATCGATCGATCCTTGTGTTGATCGATCGATCCTTCCTCTCGTGGAGAATACCAGAAAATGCTTCAAACTTCTCCAAAGTCCACCTTCAAACATGATTCCAACTCTGAACTTTTTTGACCTAAAATCTCAATAAAACACAGACGAATTCCCCAAATATAACTGTAATAATGAGCTCAAAACCGACAAAATATGAGGAACATCATAAGTAGACCCATACTGCACATGAATAATCATCAACAATGGTGAGAAATTAAGGAGCACCGCAAGAAGAAGGTATGCGGTAAGAACCCCATACATCACAATGGATTAAAGCAAATGGTGCAGAGGCTTTATTAAAAATCTCAATAAAAACATCACGTGTCTGTATTACCCGAAAACATGTATCACAGTGAGAGATGTGTTTAGAAACATCTTTGGTAAATTCGAAAGATGGTAAATTAGACAAAACAGCAGAATGAGGATGTCCAAGACGACGGTGCCAAAGTTCTGAAGGAGACAAAACCGCATGTGCAGAATATGGAACCCGAGCAACAGTAACACCCCTGAAATAATACACGCACTCCCTCTCTTAACCTATTCCAATCAGAGTTCTCGTGAAACGGTTCTGTAAAACAAAAAGTGTATCAGTAAAAATGGCAATACCACCTGTTTCTTTTAGAAGCTTGGAAACAGAAATAAGCGTGCAGGTGAAATCGGGAACATAAAGGACATCTGATAATCAATATTGGGAATTTAAATGGAGAGTTCCAGATTGCACAGCCAGAGACCATCGACCATCATGAAAAGTGACAAAGGATGAAAATATATCTCGGACATCCCGAAGAAGATTGAGATTGCCTGTCATATGGTGAGAGGCACCTGTATCTAAACTAACATCAAAATTTCAGTTTTACCAAAGAGACGTTCCGATGAAAGCTGAGACTGCTGGCTTTGGAGTAGGTTGATAAAGGTAGTAAGTTGATAAGTCGAACATGTAGTGGATGATTGATCAGCATGAGCCAGACGAGAAGCATTGGCGCGACCACCACGATCGCGAGGCTGAGAAGACCGACCACGAGGAGGCTGAGAAGAGGAGCGTTGTTGTTGTTGCTTGTACCACCACTCAAGATAGCCATGAAGAGCAAAACATTCGGTATGGTCATGACCCTTACGGTTGCAATGAGTGCAAAATCTGTTCGGATCACAGCTGCGAGGAGGAGAAAAGGCAGCAACAAGTAACTTTGCGGGATCCAACCGAGCAGCAAACCCGACAGCATCAGTCCAGAGCTCTTTAGAGCGCATAGTAAGAGCATGTTGCTCTTTGCGGATGACACGCGAGTAAACGGAGTTGAGTGGAGGAACTGAACTGGGCCTCGTCAAGACCAAAAAGGAAACGATGGATACAAGCATCTTCACGTTCTTTCTCGAGCACAGCAGAGGCTGCGTAGATACATCTGCAAGTAGGAGAGATGTCGTTGTATTC
>JAKUCM010004296.1:0-14004 GCA_023374145.1 Lepidium sativum | reverse complement strand
CCTAAATAATATAATATATTTTTTGATAAATAACATTTTCACAAAGTTAGGGGAGGGAAAATGTTAAATGTTTTTCTTTTTCATAACCAAAACACAATGACAAGTGACCTGTTTGTAGAGTGTACACATCAAAATTCTTACAATTTTCTGAAGTTGATATTCCAACTAATTGGTTGAATTGAATGTCATGTTACATGCTCACTTAAATAAAAGTAATATATGTAGAGTGTACACCACTTGCTATTGTAGAGTGTACACCACTTGCTATTAAATAAAAGTAAAATGTTGTAGCTACAAATTTTTTTATTAATCACATAACTTTAACACCCAATTTTTCGAGTGTAGGAGACATTATGTTATTTTTTAGTCTTGCCAAAAAACGTTTTACAAAAATATTCAACGACACCAAAAATTTTATGCAAAATCTTAGAAAATAGAGAAAATAAGGGGTGAATATAATTAATCAATGAGGAGATCATCTCTACCTAGTGGAATACAACAATATATTCCTATTTTTAGCATTCAAAAATTATGATTTACTAATATAATTAAATTGTGGATTGGCTAATCTGTAAAACCAATATATACCCATGAAATGGTTTAAGTTTCAGAAATGATGTTACAAATCTTTGTAGAATAGAAGATTTACATAGTAAATACAAAATCATGTTATGCTGTAGTTACGAAGAAACATATATGAAAACTATAAATATTGTGGAATCACAATCTTTAACACTCTCCTTCAGTGTGGGTCATGCAAGTATTGTATGTCCATCTTGAACTCGTCATGTTTTTTTTTTTTTTGAGAGCCTTGGTTAGGATATCAGGGAGTTGAGAGTTCTTTAGGACATGGTGTAGTTTGATATTTTGTTTCAAAACTTCATTTATCACAAAGTGATAGTTGAGCTCGACGTGTTTCGTCCTTTCGTGAAATATATGGTTAATGGCAATGTATATTTCCATTTTGCTATCATAACACACAACCATTGGTTTTTTGTGTAATATGCCAAGTGCTTCCAGAATTCTCTTAAGCTAGATGAGTTCTTGTGTTAAAAAATCGAGTGCTTGATATTCTGCCTTTGCTGAAGATCGGCTTATTGTTTGTTGTTTCTTCATTTTCCACAAAGTTGGGGAGCTACTGAGCTATCACACCATCCTGTTAGATGAAATGTTTCATAATATCTAAGTAAAATATCTTGGCCCATATTGTTTTTAAGATAATGAACTACCCTTACTGCAACATTTCACTGATTGTCACGAGGTTGTTGCATAAACTTTTGTGATAGTGCATGAAAAAAAATTTAATCGCGAGGTCTAGACGATTAACGACCATGTAGATTAATTGGAAAACAAGGCAACGATAACCATCTCACTCAGGCATCAATGGTGAGTTGGAGAGTGCAAGTCGATGGTTTTTTCCAGTAGGAAAGCAACCGGACACGAGCCTATAGCAAGCTTGCGTCGAAGATATCGTTAAGCGTGCATTTATTATGGTAGAGATACACACAACTAGGATTTATGGCTACTTTGATGCCTAGAAAGTATTTAAGATAATCTAAATTCGTCATATGGAAGCACTCAGACGAATATAACTTGAATTCATCCAATACCCCTTTTGTATTGCATGTGATTATCAGATCGCTTACACGAATAAGCTCGTAGAGTTGTTTTCCATATTTGTCTAATGTAAAAGAAGAATAGGCTTGCAAATTTTGTTCAAAACCATACTACTTTAGTGTAGTGGTGAGCTTCAAAAAATCAGCAGTGTAGAGATTACTTTAACCTATAATTGATTTTATGAGTTTGCGTACCTTATTTGGTCCATCCGCTTGAAGTATCTAGTGTTTAAACACATATATACCTCTCCATCGAGTTCACTATGCAGAAACACATTGTGAACAACCATCTGGTCGATATCCTAAATGTGTACTTGATATCCCAAGTATCAAGAACCAATATGACCATTCCCATCTTAGCTACATGTGCAAATGTTTCTTCATTGTCGACTCTGTTGATTTACATGTTCCCTAGCGCCATTAATCTGGCTTTATATCTTTCTAGAGTTCCATCAGATTTAAATTTTATTTTGTAGACCCACTTACAACTGATGGCCTTTTTGCCTGGTGGGAGATCTTCAACATCCAATTTCGATTTCGTTGCTGTGCATCTATTTCACCAGACATTGTGTTTCTCCATATCTCATCTTCCATTGTCTTTTCAAATGTCTTCGGTTCTACTGTGATGTGTTTTCTGCCAGATATGCTTGATGTTGTGTAGAGATTTTTTCATTAGTGACGTAATCAATTACTATTGATATATATGTTTACATGCTGGTTGCATTTATTACTGGTCTAATATAGTTGTAAAAATGTATCTTACATGTTTACACTATTTCGACCAACTCGTTTATCTCCTACCACTACCTTTCTTATGTTTTAGGCATTGTATTTCTGCATTGGTTTCCTTATGTATATGTACATTTGTCTTTTTACTGATGCTTAAACATCGATTACATGTTACTGTTTCTTACATTTATTAGGACATCATAACCAACATCTCTTGTAAATACACATTATTAGTTAAGTGTCTATTCCTAATTTAAGTGTATCTATCATTTTGTTTTCAGCTTCAACCATCTCAGTGTCACAAAAATTGTCTTACGCTTGTCTTTCAACTTCAACTAACCTTGTCACACTTTCAACTGTGATGATTTTATAATTTATTCAATAGTACGTGAAATGGTATATATTAAGATAATATTTTTCAGCACACTTTTTGGGTTTTAGTTCATTTGGTGTTATCTATATTTTATCTTCTTTGACAACGCCAACTTCATTTTCTCCTCTGCTATCACCATCTACTCAAAAATTTGCTTTGAAAAGACATATATCACTCAACATTTCCTTTATCGTCATGAAAAATTCTACGTATTCATCTCTTTTAATTTTGATAGGGTATGTTGTTTTCCCTTCCTGACCACATATCAATTGTGGCAATTATTAACTCAGTTCCACCTCATCCATAATGGCTATTGTCATCATCTTTGTCACCATGTCGACGATCATATCTACTAAATCGCCTCTATTGACACATATTTCTTATCTTTCTTCTCCTGCAACAACAACATGCATGTAATCCTCGTTTGCATTTGGTTACTTACCTCCGCTTCACTACTCGGGAAACGATACCCATCACTTTTATTGTTTCGTGATTTTCAACACAAGATATTCATATGGGTTAGCATTGCCAATAGTTTTTCAGTCATAATGATCTTTTTAGAAATTTCATTAACCATCTACACAACTTTGTTTTAGTCTATTTAAATGTTATATTTAACTTATTAGAGCTTTAACTTCATTTACTAGAAAGCTCTTCCGTCGTAATAATAATATATGTTAATATTGTCTTCATTATCTTTTCCTTGGGCAATATAAGGCAAAAGCCTAGACCATATCACATATTGTGGCCCAATATATATATATATATATATATATATATATATATATATATATATATATATATATATATATATATTTATCATTACATTTGAAAATATATCATCCTTTCATATCTCCAACTGTCAGTACATGTGTAATATCTCCAACTGTCAGTACATGTGTAAAATGCATTGTTTTTAAAATTAGAAAATATAATAGTTCAACCAATTAGTAAATAAACCCCTAAAAATATGTGTATATATATATATGTATGTAACGTTTCACGACATCCTTAGAAAATCCTAAAGAGAATTCCAAATCTTAGCTGCCATGTAATATGACCACATGAAGAGAAAAGAGGACGAAAGAGGAGGCTGACTTGAATCAAACGAATCTAGGTGTGTAGCTTTTCCACTATAAGATCTATAGGTAACCAAAAAAAGAATCGTATTTGGAGTTGTGATTCAAAAGTTATGGTGGTTTTTTCTCCTTAAGGTCTAGCTTTTAGATCATTTTCCCAATCCGAATTCAGAGGTGGAATTCATACGTAATTTTGTTTTCAGGTGGTATTTTGTTTCTCATTGTTTTCAGCCTAGGCTAAGGTAAGGGTGTTATTTGTAGAAATATGATTGCATATTTTATATTTGATGATTCATGATGCATTATGTATAGTGGTTAATGCAATGTTTGATGTCATGTTTGATGGTATGCTTGTTATGGTGTGATGATAAGTAGTATATGATTTATGATATAATGTGATATGGGGAGATCAAGCAACATGTCATTGGCGCTCGGTGGCCGTGGATTCAAAGATGAAGTGGCAGAATTTAGACGGTCTATGGCCATGGATTCTGGTAACTGTGGATGTTTGATGGCCTCAAGATGTGTTGAAAGTTGAAGTGGCAGACCATGGACGTTCAGTGGCCACAAATTATATGTAAGAGACAGACTGTGGATGTTCATTGGCCTCTACTAACTTAAATATATGATATAATTTTTATGTGTTTGTATCTAATTATATGATTATATTGATTGGTGTTCAAAATAGGAATATGTTGTTGTATTACAGTAGGCATAGACGATTTTCTTCACTCCATTGCTCACCCTTTAATTTTTATCTTTAGAGAAATGTAATTAAATGTTTTAACTATTAGTGGATTTCAAAAGAAGTTGTTTTGGGTAAGACTAGAGGAATAACATGGTGTCTCGCATAATCGGGAACGAGGTGTTACACTTTTATCCTTCTCATATCTTTTATTTTTGTTTCTAATAAACTTGTATGAGCATTTCAGCCCTTTTGTAGATATTCAATATTAGTTATATAGTTTTGAAGAAACTTCGGTCATCAACCTAGTTTTTTACTTAGTCATATATTTTGACTTAACTCTATTTTTACTATATTTTTATTATTATTGTACCAGTTGAGAATGGTTGAACTGAAGTTCTTGGAAATTGAAATTGCCACATATTGCCCAAGCCTAATGTAGCTTATCAAAGACCCAAGAGGTTTTGTCATTCACTGTAGTCCTTGACATTTGAATTATATAGTAAACTCTATTGTTGGCATCTCATGATTATCACTCTGTAAACTCCTATCTGTGAAAATAGATTATTATTATTACTCAATCCATTTCAATTTAATTGTGTTTTAGGGTATAAATTTGTTTCAATATAAGTGATGCTTTGTCTATCAATACATATATCAAAACATTTTTCTTTTTTTACCTTTATGATTTTCCGATCTCATTTAGTCAAAATTTAAAGGGTAACGTGTATTTATAGCTTTTCGAATAGACATTCATGTTTCAAAACAATTAACTATTTATTTTTAAGAAAATCCAATAAAGATCTCTAGAATCTATTATGTAATCTAAATACAACATTCATCCTTACACAATCCATTAAAAATATAAATCAAAATGGAAAAGAAAAAATCAAAAAGAAGAATCTACCAGTTTACAAGGTTTATTTTTGTGTCAATCGTGACTTTGATTTGAATAAGATTTCCACGACCAGAGGGAGCTTCATCTAGATAAAAGATTAGAAGAAGTCATATTTATTATGTTAAAAATTCAAGCTCTAAAATCTTTCTAAAATAAGATCAGTTAGAATTTCATTTTTGACATACAATTATTATATCATTTTATTAATGAAATAATGATTTTTTGGAATCTTTATATTCTTTGTAATGAGCATCATAAATTAGTGCAATTACATGTCAAAATCAATGTGAGGTTGAACGAGAAATAAATGATCAAAAGATGTATCTTGAAAGAGTTTGACATAGTTCAAATGTATTTCTTAATGGGCTGAGATTGAAATAATATTTGGTTTTAAGTAAATCTCATAACAAACCCACAAAGACCAATAGTTTCAAATGAAGCACATGATCCCTTGCATCTTCTTCTTATTTTTCAAAAATAGAGAAACGTAAAATCAATTCTATTTGTGAGGAGATTTTCACATTAAAAATCAAATCATAACTTGCAATTATTTGTTTGGCATTGAATTTGTATAATGGGTATTGGGTTGAACGATTTTATACACTCAATTTCTGTTCTCCTCTCTTCATAGTAAGTTCAAAGTTTTCTTGTGAGTTCATAGTAAAGTTGACGTTCGTTGATTCCACAGTTTGGTGAGAAAATTGTGGTCTATATTTAATTATATCTTGGTATTCAAGTCTCTCTAATACCGTATCACTGCGGGAGATTCATTGGATTTAAGAAAGATATTAAATCTCGCCTTTGTCGTTTCTTATTTTTAAGTTATTTTCGCTTTTTTAAGTTTGTATTTTTAAAACTTTAATTTATCCGAATTTGGATTTTTATTTTTATAAGTTCATTATAAATGAATCTAAGTACAAGGACTAACAGTCTGAATCCAATGAATCCGATTGATTCGAATAAAAACTTTTTCGATTTTATTTTAAAATCGCAAAAAACACTTTTTCCAGCCTTGTTATGTTCTCTGTGTTCTTGTCATTCTATCAGTTTTTATCCAAAAAAGAAAAAGTAATTTGAAGTACTATTTGTTTGTGGTTTACTTTGATTCAATTCAATGAACCAGGTTTAATTTCAAAATCACATTAACCAAAATTAATTTTTCTGGTTCAAACTAATCACTTCGGTTTATTCCGGTTCAGTTTAAGTTGCTTTACTAATCATGGTTTAATCCTGATTCTACTTGATTTTGTTTTTGGTTAACAAGACCAATTAAAACCAATTTAAATTATTCTCTTTTACGCTCAATAACAAATCAAACAAAAAATATAAAACAAACGTTTCTTTTTACAATATTTTAAAGAATCGATTATCTGTTTCACAATTTTTTCTAAAAAAATTTACACTAAAAATTTTCCTTTTATATTATTTTCTTCTTTTCATTACGTATTCTATAATTATTAAATTATTTTTACGTTTATGTTTTGTCATCTCTTAATAAGGAAAAAAAATGAACAAATTTTTTGCTTTCTTCAATTTCCAAAGATGTAATTCAAAATAAAATATTTTGAAAACGCAACGTTTCTAGTAGCATCCACTCGTAATAACTCTTCTTCCATGAATGAAGGATTAATAGAGGCGTAGTCTATAGTCGAGTTGTAACAGGAGTTTGAGTGCGGTCCTGTAAAAGTTGCATCCGCCTGCCTATTATTTTGATTTTATTTTTCTTGCCTTTTATTTATTTTTTTAATTTCCATAAATTTGTTTCTTCTATTTAGTTAAATCAGTCTCTTATCCCATTCTAATTTCTTTTATTTTTCTATACAACATAAACTATGGCATCAAATAACGATATTCATATGGTCGACTCCAACATCAATCTCCTTGCACCAAAACAAACTAATGAGTTGACATCCTCTGGGGGTGGTCCACCATTATATGTGCAAGAACGCTAATGCCATTATCACGCCCGAGAAATTTGATAGTACGAATTTCAATGAGTGTCAAGATAAGATGTTTTTCTTCTTAGCAACATTTAAATTGGCTTGGTATTTAACCAAGGATAGACATGTGGTTTCCTCCGAATAATACTAACCCACACGCTTTGGCAAGCATATATGCTTGGGACCTTTGTGATTGTCTGTATAACGGGTACATCAAAATCTCTTGGAATGATCCCTTTTAAAGGTCTTCCAAAAGTAAAAAACTTCAAAAGCCCTTTGGAAGACTTTACAAGGAAAGTACAAATCGTACAATGTTGGCTCCGGGAAGTTTGCTACCCGCAAATTCCTAGATTTCAAAATGGTGGATTCAAAACCCATCATGGAACAAGTCCACGAGTTTCAGATGCTTGTACACCAGCTTGCAAAAGAGGAATGAGAATCTGCGAGATTTTTTCGTGAATTGCTTCATCGAGAAGTTACCACCAAGCTGGATTGACTTGGTATCTCGACTACAAAAAGAGTCTTTCAAACGTGAGAAGTCAGACTCGTTTATGATGGCTCACAACGTCAACATGGCCGAGTAAAACCATAAAGCTACGACAAAGGATTGTTGGGAATTACAATTATTGCAAGAAGATTGGGCACAAGAAATTGGATTGTCGTTCTTGTCCCAAATGGCCAAACCAAGCAAACCTCACGGAGGAGAATTTGTGGGGCGGTCGTCATCAAAGCACAAATGGCTGAAGAAAATCCAATGGGAATGGTGGTATGACATGGGTGCTACAACACACATATGTGTCAACCGTGACATGTTTAGTACTTACAAAAAGTACACCACCAACGAACATCTTTTGATGGGAAATGTCTCACACTCCAAGATCGAAGGCGCTGACAAAGTGGTCTTGATGATGACATCGGGCATGGAGGGCCACTCTCTCCAATGTGAAGCACATACCGACATGAGGAATAACTTGACCTCGAGAACGTTGATGAGCAAGTATGGATTTGACATCAATTTTTTTGTCTAATCAGTTGATCCTTAGGAAGAATGAGGTGTTTTATTTGGAAGGGTTATGTCTCACGGGGACTAGATAAAATGAGTGTAATGAGTGTGCACCGTAATGATGGGGCATCAAACTACAAAAGTGTTGTCACCGATTCCACTAATAATAAGAATTCATTTGCTTATGTGGTTGAGTCTTATAATAATTGGCACATGCGTTTAGCACATTTAAATTCTAAATTAATTGAATGATTAATGAGTTTAAATTTAATTTCTAAATGTCCAATAAACAAGGGAAAATGTGAAATATGCGTTCAGGCAAAACTCACTAAAACACCATCACCTCGAGTAGAAAGAAATATCAATTCTCTCGGACTAATCCACACCGATTTGTGTGACCTTAAATGAATTTCAAGCCGAGGCGGTAAGAAATATTTGATAATGTTTATAGACAATTACACAAAGTATTGCTATGTATATATTTACATAGTAAAGACAAAATTCTGGAAAAATTCTAAGAATACAAACTTGAATTTGAGAATCAACTAACCCAAACTATAAAAATTGTTCGTACTGATAAAGGAGGTGAATATGATGGTCCGTTAAATGCATTTTGTCGAGAACATGACATTATCCATCAAACCACCACTCCCTATTCACCAGAGTCTAACGGCATTGCGGAACGCAAAAACCAAACTCTCAAAGATATGATGAACTCTATGGTCCAAGAATCTAGTACACCCCAGAATCTGTGGTGGGAAGCTTTGCTTACATCACAAAGTATTGCATAAAGCCATGGGAAAAACGTCTGATGAGCTTTGAAAGGTAATGTACACAATACCTCAAAGTGTGGGGGGTGTCGCACAAAAGTTTCGGTACCACCTCCTAAGAATGACAATGTTTGTCCAGAAACCGTAGATTGTATTTTTCTCAGTTATGCATACAATAATACTACTTATTGCTTTTTGGTATGGAAATCAGATATATCTCATATCCACAAAAATACGATAATCGAGTCTCAAAATGCTTCATTTTTTGAAGATATTTTTTGGTGTAAACCAATTCAATTTTTAAAATGCCCACGTGAAGAACAGAGCCCTCCCGATGTAAATCAGACGAGTAGTTTCTGGTACAAGCGTACCAAATCCTGAGCCTATCATCGAACTTTGCATAAGTGAATGTGTCCGAAAAGAAAAATGTTTTGGTAATGATTTTCTTATGGTACTAGTTTTGGTGAGATGGACTCCATCCTCCAAAATCGTACTTATAAAATCACTAACCTGCCACAAGGGTTTAAAGCACTCGGTATTAAATGGATTTTTAAAATGAAATTAAAAACTGATGGATCTATCGATAAATATAAAGTCCGCTTCGTGGTACAAGGTTTCCGGCAAAAGATTATTTAAATTTCTTTGGCACCTATCCTCCGGTGACAAGAATCACTTTGATATGTATGATAGTCGGTATTGCCTCTTTACATGCTCTAGAAATACATCAGATGGATGTAAAAATTGTGTTTCCAAATGGAGATTTAGAAGAAGAGATTTATATGTAGCAACCTCAAGGATTTGTTGCTCCAGGACAAGAATATAAAGTTTATCGTCTTCCCAAATCATTGTATGAGCTTAACCAAGCATCAAAACAATGGTATGGAAAATTTGACAATGTCATAATGACAAATAGATTTCAAATCAATGAATATGATAAGTGCATATACATTAAACAAACTCAAAGTGTATATGTTTTGTTGTGTCGCTACGTAGATGACATGCTCATTCTCGGTAACCCCAAAGACATAATCCAACTAACTAATAACATGCTTAGTAGCTAGTTTGACATGAAATACATGGGTCTTACAAGTTCATTCTTGGGATTAAGCTCACATGTACCTCTGATGTCACAAACTCATTATGTAGAAAAAATTATGTAACGTTTTAAGAGTTACACAAATGGTACCACAAAAAGTCTTCTGGATCCTCATCTTCACCTAACCAAAAATTTGGGTGAAGCAGTCTCACAAATTGGATTATTTACAATATTATAAAAGTTATGGCTTGCACTACGGTAAAGAATGTGCTTGAAGGATACAGTGACGCCAATTGGATTTCTGATTCAAAGAACTCCTAATTCACTAGTGGATATGTCTTCACATTAGGCAGCGCTGCAGTATCTTGAAAATCTTCTAAACAAACTCTGTCGGCTCGATCAACCATGGAGTAAGAGATTATTGCTCTAGACAAAGCTGCAGAAGAAGCAGAATGGCTACGCAATTTCTTAGAAGATGTTCCTACGTGGAAAAAATCAGTCACTGCTATTATAATACATTGTGATAGTCAATCGGCCATTGCCCGAACACACAATGATCTATATAATGGTAAATCTCGTCACATTCCTCGACGACATAACCATCAGAAATTTGGTCATGAGTGGTGTAATAAAATTTGATTACATTAAATCTGCTAATAACTTAGCAGCTCCATTCACTAAAGGCCTAACAAGAGACCAAGTGCTAAAATCATCTAAAGGAATAGGCTTAAAGCATGTTGCAACAACAACTATATGACGGATAACCAACTTATACAACTGGAAATCCCAGGTGATATGTTCAATGGGACAACTTAATCAAATAGCTTGTCATCAAAACACGACACTACCATTTCAGCCGACATTTGTCGTGCCTAAAAATAAATATCAAGGTTAAGCAATGCTTTTAATGATCACAATAACTTTGACATATCAGTGGAGTCACACATGCTACTTCTTAAAACAAAGCTATTACACAAATTACCTAGTAAGTGTGAAATGAGGTCGCTTCTAGGAGAATTTTTCACGAAATTATCAAGCAAGTTCACAGCCACATGAACACAATAGAGAATCTAAAATTCTACTAGAATTAACACTCTGTTATACATGTTGTCTCAGTTTACATAAAATCTGGAAAGTTGACATCATGTTCACTTTGTGGCCAAGTAACTCTGAGAGATATTAACTATGAGTAGTTCAAGGTTGCAAAATATTACCAGCTCAAACATAGTGCATTTCGTTTGAACTCAGGCATCTGTCTAGTCTTTCGTGTCTATTGAGTCAGTCCAATCTGTCGTGTCAGACTATTGAATCTTTTTTGTCTGTCAGTTAATCTGTAACCTATTATGGTTGGAATTATATTCATCCATGTGGGGGATTGTTTGAGCTTCATTTTTGACACACAATTATTGTATTATTTTAGTAATGAAATAATTATTTTTTGGATTCTTTAGATTCCTTGTAATGAGCATTATAAAATCAGTGCAATTACATCTCTAAATCAAAGTAAAGTTTAATGAGAAATAAATGATCAAAAGATGTATCTTGAATAATGGGCTGAGATTGAAATAATATTTGGTTTTGTACCAATCTCATAACAAGCCCACAAAGCCCAATAGCTTCAAATGAAGCACACGATCCCTTGCATCTTCTTCTTCTCTTTCAAAAACAGAGAAATATAAAATAAATACTATTTTTGGGAAGATATTTTTCATTAAAAAGTCAAATCATAACTTGCCATTATTTGCTTGGCATCGATTCTTTATAATGTGTATTGGGTTGAACGATTTTCTCCTTTCTTCATAGTAAATTCATAGTTTTTTTGTGATTTCATAGGAAAGTTGAGGTTCGTTGATTCCACAGTTTGGTGAGAAAAATGTGGTGTATAGTTAATTGTATTTGGTATTCAAGTCTCTCTAATATTACCTCACTGCAAAAGATTTATTGGATTCAGGAATAAGATCAAATCTCTTCATTATTTTTATTTTAAATTATTTTTATATTAAAATAATTTGTATTTTTAAACTTTAATTTATCCGAATTTAAATTTATATTTATGTAAGATTATTATAAGTACGTCTAAATACAAGGACTAACAAGATCATGCTATGATTTAAAAATACTTGTTTTAAGATATTTTGTAATAAATATGTGAAATATAAGTACACATCTGTTTCTTATATTTATTAAGTTTTTTGTTTCTCAACAATAATTTAATCATGATGATATGGTTTGATAGTACTTATTTCTGAAACAAAGGTATGAGCAAGTCAATTTTTATTGTTTGATCATCTAGATAATCTGAACAAATACATTAAGAAAACTGAAAAAAAAAACATAAATTATTTTAAAATGCTAATATGATGAGGTTAATGTGTCCATCACACTTTGTACCAATGAAACATCACAGCTATATTAAAGCATAAATTATCCTTTCTCTCGAGTGTTGAATTTTTTCATATGTGATATTTTATAAGTATTTGATCTTCTAATTTTATATTTATCATACATGATTGAGATAAAAAAATATGATTTATTTTTGTTGTGGAGTACTCATCAAATGAATATGGTACGACATGAACAAGATCGGCTACGGTTTTGGGACTTATATTGTGTTGTAACAATTGGATGACACTAAAAATATAAGTTCCAAAATGTTTAAATCCAGAAAATTTGGTGGTTAACACATCAAACGGATATTAAAATCATTCTTTGTAGAAGCTTTTCTTGAAAGTATTTATTACCACATCCAACATGTTATCTTACATTGCTTTGTTGAATAAAAATAATTTTTATCTCAATCTTCGCCTGGCAATCTCTCTTGAATAATCGGAATAATTTTTGCAATTAGACATACATTTATATATTCTCTTTTCACATACGTCAACACTTATAACTCTAAAGTTCCAGTATCCCTATGCTTGCTTCGTCTTTTACCTTTATGTCAAAGTAATGAATAGAAACACGCCTATATTTATAAAAGATATTTCATTTAATTTTATTCTTCATCAAATATTGGCCGTTGCAGCTAAAAGCATCACTTTTCCAATATAGTTCGTACTTTGACATGTATGATGTGATTTATCCTTTGTAGGAGAATATATAATACTTATATGATTTCTTCGTCATGTAAAATCACTTATCATCAATATGTACATTATACATATCAACAAATTTTGGTTGATTGATCAAAATATTTTTATCTATCATAGATAGGCAAAATTTTGGCTTCAGCTTTCATATTCTCATATTCAATTCAAATCAAATGGGATTTTCTTGAACCCACAATTTCCTTATCTTTGTGGGATACATTGACAGTTTCAAGATCCAAAAAATATTTTTTTACTCGTCGCCATATCCGTTGTATAATTAAGATAGCTACCAAAAACAAATCAGATACTTCTCATTTATAGTGCCTTTTTAAATTCCCATTATTACTTCTCTCTAACAAAAAATCATTATTTATATCATCCATCTTTCTCTGGTTGTGAGACTTCTCTTGACTTCATGTAGCTCAACTTGATCAATTTGTGTATATTATAATAATAGTTTAGCAATAGCAAAACTGAGCTCTCAAACATACCAATGACACATTTGTTCAAATGGCAAAATCATTATTTGGAAAGATTATTACTTCTTGTCTATGCAAAAGAAAATGACTTTATGGGCAAATAAACAAAAAAAAACAACAATCTATGTTTTTGTTATGATACTATACAATTTTTGAAACAAAACAATATAAACACTTAAAACAAACATAACATATATGGATACGCTTCTGGAAGATATTCCTTGCAATGGGTTATATTATTAATTATTGAATTGAAAATCACCATTTTCATTATTGAAACATTCTTTGTTCCGTGGTGTTTCGTTTA
>JAKUCM010004295.1:0-17084 GCA_023374145.1 Lepidium sativum | reverse complement strand
TACTTCATTCCTAGCTAACTCTTTCACTTCATAACATCAAAAAGTATACAACATATGTATTCCACAGATCAAGACAAATAACCTTCAGAAACAACACAACTGAACAGACTCAGAACGGGAAATTGCCATGAATCATGACTTCTGGTATCGTGGCAGAAAGTGAGCAATGAATATAACTTAAAGACTATATCCAATCACATATCTCGAACCAGAATCAAAATTACTGCATTTCCAGTAACTTCAGAAAGTGAGCAAGAATATTATTACCTTCAGTAACTTCCAACATTCCCAGAAATACTGTAGAAACTTTTCCTCGGATATATCCAAGCTGGAAAAAGTGAAACATCTATCAAGTTGGGCTCTTGCGTGTCATGTAACATGAACATCAATATTTTAATGAACTTACCCATCTATGCGAAATCTTTCCCTCACATCAATCAGGTGAGGAGATGTAAACATTCCGGTTCGCAGCCCACAGTTACGTAATATTACCTCACAGAAAACACATGTTGAACCCTGATATACAAGAATAAAAGGCAAACCCAAGAAAATAAGTAGCTACTTATGGATAACCTACTCATCTTAATATTGCTTCATACTGAGAATTATAGCTTTTAGAAATCAGAAACATAGCCTCTTGTGGACGCAAACATTCATTAGACAATACCCTCAGATACCATTGTAAATCAGCATTGATAGTTAATTCACCAAATGATAAACTAGATTACTCAAAACTGGAAACAACATCATCTCACATCAAATCTAATGCTAAAGTTCCTTCTACTGATATATTTTTCAGATTATATTTCAAATTTCCGAGCCTACATTAAGCATCCAGAGTGAGAAAGCAACTTATAGAGTTAGAATTCCAGCGTAGTAGAGTTAAAGTGTGCTTAATAGAGTTGACATGAATGAAACATCGTGTATAGTAGAGTTAAAATTCTAGCGTAGTAAAGTTAGATTTCCAGTGTAGTAGAGTTAAAGTGTGCTTACTAGAGTTAGATTTCCAGCGTAATAGAGTTGATGTTTGCGATTTAATCAACTCTACCACACTAACAGAGTGCAATGTAGTAGAGTTTGAATTCCAGCGTAGTAGAGTTAAAGTGTGCTTAGTAGAGTTAGAATTCCAACGTAGTAAAGTTGATGTTTGCGCTTTAATCAACTCGACCACACTAACAGAGTGCAACATAGTAGAGTTAATTTTGAAAACCTAGCCTACTTTCGTAGTAGAGATTAAATTACGAATTTATCCCTCAATTATTAGCTCTATATCTACCGCGCACCAACCGATTCCTCCACAAGTGATGCCATTGGAGTTTTCTTGAAGCTCCTTTACTTCTTCCAAGCTCCTTAGCTTTTTCTGTTTATGTTTGGATCTATGGATCAGATCATTTTGGTTTGTGGGATTTGGAGTTTTAATGAAAGTCGATGGATTTTTTTGATGGACCAGTCCTACGGGTGTCGGATCATAGGCATTGTCGGCTCGATCTTCTGGAGATGGTTTATGCCGATTTTGGTTTGGATGAACATTGTCATGAGGTAAAACTAAGTTACAGGCCAAATGTAGTCATTCATTCACTACCACAAGATACTCTCCCTGTAATTGTAAGTAAAGATAGACAATTGCAAGTGTTTGTGCAACAATTTCGTAAAGAAGCAATGCGTCTATGTGTCAAAATTTCCACTATATCTCGTGATTCATCGAGTTTCCCTGAAAAAGATTAGTGTAGTAACAGTAAAGGAAACGGTGACGAGAAATTCCATTGTAAGTGGGAGAACAATGATGCCTCGTATAATAGAGTTAACCCTTGGTGTAGTAGAGTTGCTTCTTCGTGTAGTAGAGTTGATCCTTCATGTAGTAGAGTTGATCCTTCGTGTAGTAGAGTTGATTTGGTGTTTAGTAAAGGTGGACCAAAGAATGATCGTATACCAGAAAATATGAAACACGAAACTCAACATGCTAAGGACGAAGATGTGGAATTCAGATTCAACTATTGCGATGATATGGATGGCGCAAGCTCGAATGATGAAGATTATATCAGTTTTCGTAGAAAATCAAAGGAAGAAGAGAAGAAAAACCTCTCGGAGAAAGCAATGAGGTTGGATTTGAATGCTCAGTATTTGGACATAGAAATGTCAGCACTTGCATTGGTTGTTGGACAACGATAATCATCAAAAAAAGAACTCATGACGAGGCTAAAGATTCTTTCTATCTTACAGAGGTTTGACTTCGATGTTGTTGCTTCATCGAAGACAGTGTTGGATGTTCAATGTTGGGTACCAAGCTGTCAGTGGAGAGTGCGAGCTTCACCTGTCGACGATGGTGGTTGTTCTGTTACAGAGAGATCAGGTCGTGCATGACAAGCGTCTACGGAAGGCTTAGGAAGGTTATACATGGAATTCATAGGTGGAATTGGACCATCTGTTCTTCCTCTACATGTTGCTGATTCAATGAGAAAGCGATTCGGTCTAAAGTACAAATTTTAATATACGCCATGGTGAAGTTAATCTTCCTTGTAGTAGAGTTAAATGTCAGTATAGTGAGTTAAAAATACGTAGTAGAGTTAATATGAAAGTAGTAGAGTTAGACTTCGGTTTGATATGGTGGAGTTAATTTTAACTTGGTAGAGTTAATGTGGAATTAGTAGAGTTAAGCGCCTTGTAGTATAGTTAAATTCCTCATAGTAGAGTTGATCTTCTGGCATAGTAGAGTTGACATCATCATAACTACAATTTATGCATATCAAGTACTAGAAATCACATCGTACTCTAACCCAAACACAAGCCCTAATTACAGGCAGTTCAGAAAGTAGTTTCCAAGATCTTCCGTCGTACTTGTTTGCTATTAGAAGAGCAAATCCCGAAACCCTAATAAAGTTCGAAGTAGACGAGCAAGACAAGTTTAAGTTTTTATTTATCGCCTTCGATGCAAGTATTAAGGGTTTTCCCTACATGAGGAAGGTTGTTGTTGTTGATGGTACATTTTTGCTAGGGAAGTATAAATGTACTCTACTAACTACTACCATGCAAGACGGTAACTTCAACATATTTCATATGGCTTTCGATGTGGTTGATACCGAGAATGACGAATCTTGGGAATGATTTTTTAGACAGCTCAACCGTGTGATCCCTGATGACAGAGAACTTGCCATCATATCAGATAGACATAACCCATTGCTAAAGCGATAAATAATGTGTACCCACTTTCTTCTCGAGGTATTTGCACCTACCACCTACGTAAGAATATTTTATCGAAATTTAGAGGTGGCGAGCCCTTTAAGTTGTTCAAGAAAGCTGCCACTGATTTTAGGGTCGATGAGTTCAACACTATACTTGCTCAGATTCAAGCGTTAGATTCAAAGCTTCTTGCGAATTCGATAAAATCTGACGTGCGGGTGTGGAGTCGAGTTTACTTTCCTGGAAACATATACAATTTTACTACGTCAAACATTGCAGAATCAATAAACCATGTGTTATCAGAGGCAAGAACTTTCCCCATTGTGCAGCTTGTAGATGCAATTAGGGCGATGTTAACACGCTGGTTCGCGAAGAGGAAGAAGAAGGCCACTCTCACGTCTACTGTTCTAACAACATCTATTGAGAAGCTCCTAAAGGTAGAGTTAACACTCGTGTAGTAGAGTTAGCACTCCCGTTTATCCCTTCGTAGTAGAGTTACACACTGCCTTTAGTAGAGTTAGTCCCTTCGTAGTAGAGTTAACATCATATTTGTTAAATGACAGATAAGGGTCGATGAAGGTAGACAGTACAACGTACAGGACATAGACGAACACCAGGCTGTTGTTACGCGATCTGAATCTTCTCATTTAGTCAATTTGACTGAGAAGACGTGTTCCTGCAAGCGGTATAACGTCAAAAAAATTCCTTGTGTGCATTCTATTGCAGTTGCTAAGGCTTGTAGAAGGCCGACAATTGAACTTATCCATCCATACTATCACACGACCTTCCTATACAACACATACTCTGGTAGTATCTTTCCTAGAGATGTTGCAATTCTTGTTTCGTTGGATGTGAGCAGTAAGGTGTGTACTCCACCAAACCTAGGGAGGCCGAAGAAAGCGCAAATAAAGAGCTGGTTCGAGTGTTCACAACCTGATAAACGTCCAAGAAAATTGTCAGCTTGTTCCAAATGTAAGAAACTAGGTCAGAATGCCCATACATGTCGTGAAAGCATTCATTCTTGAATAGTAAAGTTAACTCTTGTAGAAGACTTCATACTTATTTAGTAAAGTTAATTCTTCTGTGGTAGAGTTTGTTCCTTCGTAGTAGAGTTAACACTGCCTTTAGCAGAGTTAGTTCCTTCTTAGCAGAGTTAACACTACCTTTTGTAGAGTTATTTATTCTGTGGTAGAGTTAGATCACCTATGGTCTTTCGATTGATAGAGTTAAACTTGTTTATGGTAGAGTGAACTTCGGTATAAACGAGTATGGTAGAGTTAACTCTTGTATGGTAGAATATTGTACTTGTTTATGGTTCAGTTAATTCTTGTATGGCAGAGTATTGTACTTGCTTATGGTAGATTAATTTGCTTAATTTCAATACATTAAAAAAAGTCAATCATTTAGAGAAGAAATTTATATAATAATTGTTCCAACATTCAAATAACCGAATTTACAAAAACAAAGACAACCACTAATGGTTGGGAAATATCTTTTAGAATTCATAATGCCAAATGCATACTTCACAAGCTTCTTCCATAGTTTCATCAATGCCTTCATGCAATCTTTCGAAGAAAGGGAGGAAACCACAAAACAGTGGCTCGAGGAAAGCAATCCGATTACTCCTGTATGGGCTTGGAGTTTGTAACGATCTTTGCCAAAATAGATTCATCCGGACATCATATGATGTAATAAAAAGAGTAACATAACTGTATTAGTGCTCTAAATGAACTTTACTACCGCAAACTTAACGTTAAAATACGTGAACTTACGCAATCGTGTAGCCAGCCATATTGGGGATAGGCCACTTATCCTTTGAGGTGATAAAGCGGAGAAAGAAATCCGCATTTAGACTCGGGTTCTCGTCGACCGTAAGTTCTCTACATAAATTAACAAATTTTTAAATAATCGACGAATTTATATGGAACACAGTACATTCAATAGGTACTTACAATTCATGCTTCACATAGTCGTGTAGCCGAAGTACTTTTATTTTTGGAATCGGCCCAAAAAGATCATCGACACGAGGAGAATGAACCACATTCTTATGAATCCTCTTGACAATGGAACAAACTAAGAAAAGGGATACCTATAAGAAGAAAAAAAAAGAACGGTAAGTAAACTCTACTATACGTCAAAAGAACGGTAAATGAACTTTACTATAAGATAGAAGGAACTCTACTATACGGTAAATGAACTCTACTACACTTGAAAATGAACTCTACCATTCGAGTAAATGAACTCTACGACATTTGAAATGAACTCCACTACATTTGAAATGAACTTTATCATACTGTAAATGTACTCTACCTGGTTCTTAGTGAGTACTCATGCCCGAGTCTCTTTCGGTAACACGTCTTCTATACAGACTAACTCCTCCTATGTTTGTTTACCCATTTCAGGAGAATCCACATGGTTTATGAAGCCAAGCTGTGACATTCCTGGCTTCAGCTTTTCCTCATCGTAAGGTGGTTCTTCTTTTGACGGTTCTTCTGGATTCTTAACAACCCGTGATAACGGGCTGAAAGGGTTGGATATCTCCTGACTCTCGATAACCCATTTATTCTACAAAAATATGAAAAAATATCAATTTATTAAACAAAATTATCAACTCTACCAATAAGACTTATTAAACATGGGTTTACCTGGTTCAGTGGGATTGTATGTTTAGTGTTGGCTTGGGACACTTGGGTGTCATCGAGGTGAGAACCCACATTTGTTGGTTCAATTGTATTACGCACAACACCTGAACCTGCACTTGGTGTTTTCTCCAACTCCGAGTCCACCATGCCAAGCCGCTCCCAAAGAGGTGTCTGTGAAGAGTAACTCTACTATGTTAGCTTCACAGTTGTAAAGTTGCTAATAGTGGTAGAGTTCATTTTTATGGTTTGGTAGAGATGTATTAATCACAAGAATTGTTTAGTAGAGTTACACATATCTCGACAAAACCATATATAAACTCTACCAAAATTAACAACCCACAATTTTATGTTTATATTTGTACAAATATGTATGTAATGTTAAAAATTCAATGTTGGTACATAGGATAAATCAATCAGAGTAAGTCACATTCAAATAGAGCCTTACGTACCGATTTAAGTTCCTTATTTTTAGGGGAGTTTAGAGTAATGTCTGAATTGCCTTCTATGTCATCTTCGCGATTTACAGGTTCATGAGTTCGATGTGGAGTTGTCTGACCTCCACCCTCATCCGCATTCTCAGCCTTGTTGTTCTCCAGGCTATAAACTTGTTGGCTCGCCCTGGTCTCCTCTAGCCTAAGAATCCTCTCAAGCATGGTTGTATTGTCTGAGGTGTTATGCTCCAACCTAATCACGCGCTCAACAAGCATTGCAGTCTCTGCCCTGGTTTCCAGCCTAGTCTCCTCAAGACGATATATATGTTCAGCAAACACGTTGTGATCGTGTCTCATCCCTTCGAAGGCTTTGGTCAAACATCTAAGAGTGTCAAGGAATACAATTGACTCCTTTACCGTTTGCTTTTTCTGTTTAACGACTCTCACCACATCCTTCAAGGTAATGGAGTCATCCATCTATTTCTTCTGCCTCTTCGCTTATTTCTTATGTTTTTTCTCCTCAACCTTCTGTTTTTTCTCTTTATATTTGACCTCTTCCTTCTGTTTTTTATTATCTTTGCCTTTCATCACATGTTCTTTTCGACATAAGCATCTGCCTTCCTCTTATTACTTATGTCCCAGGCAGATTCATCTAGACTGAAGGCAAGTATGTCTCCAAGCATGGTGTCCACTTTGGGATATGCAATATCGTATGGCCATAGAGGCATTATCTCCAGAGGTTGTGTAGTCAGCTGCATAAGATGTACCTCGTAGACGAGAAGATGTAATTTATTAAACACAAATGAACTCTACTACACATAAATTAACTCCACTAAACTGTCAAAATAACTCTACTAAACGTAAATGAACTCTACTACACATAAATGAACTCTACTACACATAAATGATTGGTCTTTAACATCACAATTTCCTCGGGTTCAATGGCTTATTTTTTGATTGGTCTCCATCGTAGAATGGGGATGTCACCATCTCTTTGATCCCCAAATATTTCAGCTAGTATGGGGATAGACCCAAATGCCCATATGAGAAGTGCGTGCATAAACCCATGTAGAGTGTAAGTACTAGCCTTTTTGTAAGCTGCACTTTTGATCGATTTGATCAGTTCTTGAAACACCACTCTTCCCCATGGATGCCTCTCGAATATCTCAAAATCTGCAACCAACTTCGCAGAACTAAAAGGGAGCCTAATATTTACGTGGCAACCATATATCCCTACATGCAAAACCACTATCAAGCCTACCATCTTCCCCTTCTCGAAAGACCACCCTCTACATCTTCCCAACACGTCTTTCAACTCTACCCATTTAGGGCCTTCACCAATCCCTAAACCAATATCTTCCCAAAGCTCTCTGGGGTAACATCTGCCACATTAGAAGCCTCCTCGAAGTTATTGCAATTAAGCTGCGTGATTTCCGCGAACTCGTGTAGAGAAAACCTCGTAGGCCGAAACCCAAACGACACCCACATTTCATACTTCTTCTTAATCACTAGTTGATGCATCAACAAGTACTGTATATGTCTTCCAGTAAAGGTGTAGTCGGAGTTTGCGAGCTTCAGAAAAACGCCTAGGCAAGAGTTCTCCTTTACGTTTATGTATGCATCCTCACTAACACCCTTGATCATATTACTAATGTTTTTAAGATTGCAGTAATGGTTGATGCTTCGATTCTTCATCATCGGTAGACTGTGTCTGAAAAGCTTATGCGGGTACTTCTTCTCTGCCATATCTAAAGATGAAAACAAACGATAAAGATTAAAATCCCATCTTCATTACACGCAAATAAACTCGACTACAGGGAACTCAACTCTACCATATGTCAGACTAACTTTATTACACTACACCCTACACGGAATCCAACTCTACTACACTACAAGCCAACTCTGCCACACTACAAGCCAACTCTACCACACTACAACTAAACTCTACCATACGTGAGACTAACTCTACTACACGGAATCAAACTCTACCACACTAAAACCTAACTCTACCACACTACAAGCCAACTCTACCACACTACAATCTAACTCTACCAAACGTCAGACTAACTCTACTACATGGAATCCAACTCTACCACACTGCAACCTATCTCTACTCTTCTACACTACAACCTAACTCTACCAAACGACAGACTAACTCTACTACACTAAGCATATCTCTACTACACTTCACCCTAACTATACTACACTACGCCTATCTCTACTTCACCCTTACCATCACAACTAGTTACGAACTATATCACATTGGCTCAGAACCGGGAAGAAATCTACTTCACAAACATAGAAGAAGAAGTTGAAGAACAAAAACCCAAATGTCACAAAATCGAGAAACCCAAATGTTGCAAAATCGGCAAACCCAATGTTTACGTAAAAAACAAACCCAAATGTCCTCGTGACAAAGAAGAAAAAGAAGAAGAGGAGAAGAGGATGAAGAAAAGAAGAAACTTACCTTTGATAAATAAACAACACGACAATGAAGACAACGAGTACAAAGAAGAAGAAGAAGAAGATAACGAGTAAGAAAAACAACGAAGAAGACGTTGAGTAAGATGACGAAGAAAAGAAAGAAAGGTTAACAACAACGGTTTTTCTTTTGTGAAATTAATAAGAGAAGAAGAAGAAAAAAGAAGAAGAAAACAGTTTTTGTTTCAAGGGTGTCGTAATTAAACCCTTGACGCTTTCTTTTTTTTTTGGACAAAAATTGTTTTGGTAATTACAGTATAGTTTTGCTCTATTTGAGCAATTCTTTCTTAAATAAATGATTTTTTATTGATAAAGAAATTCGCACAAAACTTAACCAAACACTTTCACTAAAATTTTAAAGAACAATTCTCCAAAAAACTCTTATTCTAATTTATTTGATTTTATCTCTAGTAACTAACTTTTTCTAAAGATAACTGGTATTATTTGAACTTGATTCTTCCTAGCTTGTCTCTAATTTATTTGAACTTGATTCTTCCTAAAATAGCTTTGTGAAAATGTTTGCCTTTTGTTCTTCACCGGCTACATGCTCAACTTTAATTTGATTGTTTTCAACACTTTCTCGAATAAAATGATATCTTGAGGGAACATGTTTACTTTTTCCATGAAAGATCTGGTTCTTTGTGAGTGTAGTGACCAATTTTTCATCGATCCTTAGCTTGAACTTCTTGTCTTCATCTAAGACTTCTTTCATTAAATCCTTAAGCCATATTGCTTGTTTTGAGGCTTCGGTGGCAGCTATGAATTCGGCTTCGCAAGAGGATAAGGCAACTGTGGGCTGTTTTGTGATGTCGGAGATGAGCCAAGATAAAAGACATGACCAGAGGTGCTTCTACCATCATCATCATCATTGTTGTGACTACTATCACTATACCCTATGATTGTCCTTGATCTGTTTCTCTTAAAATGTAAACCAAAGTTTGTTTTACCTTTGATATACCTTAAGACATGCTTTATTGCTTTACCATGTGATTCCTTTGAACTTTGCATATATCTACTCAACACTCCAACCGCATATGCTATGTCCGGTCTTGTGTAAACTAAATAACACAAGCATCAAATCGTTCTTCGATATTCGGTGGCATCAATCTCAGGTTCATTTCAGCTTCTGAAAGCTTTAAGTTCGACTTCATTGGTGCTTGAGTTGGGTTACATGAATCCATCTTTGTATCTTTAAGGATTCCTTTAGCATAAATTTCTTTCTTTATCTTTATTACATCATTACCTTGAATCACCTCAATTCCAAGATAACATGTTAGCTTATCAAGATCTGACATTTCGAATTATCTTGACATATTTTCCTTGAATTGCTTTATGATTCCTAGTGTTTTTCCGGTACCAAAGAAATCATTTACATAGATAGCTACAATTTAAAATTCATTTTTTATGCAGACTGCAGACTAGTTTACACACCTTTCAAAATTCATCTCTTTAAGAACTTGGTCGAGTTTTACATTCCATGCTTTTTGTGCTTGTCGAAGACCATATAAAGCTTCGTGTAGTCTATAAACTTTGTTTTCTCCTCTTTTACTTATGTATCATTCCGTTTGGCTCACATAGACTTCCTCACTTAATTCTCCATTCAAGAAGGGTGTTTTGCCGTCCAAATGGTGTATTTCCCAGCCGTTTGTAGCTCCAAGACCTATGAGAAGATGTATAGTTACGAGTTTAGCAACGCGTGCGAAAACTTCCTTGAAGTCGATACCATGTTGTTGCACATAACCCTTAGCTACTAGTTCTACTTTTTATTTGTTTATCGAGCCATCCACATTTCTTTTAATTTTGAAGATCAGCTTTTGACCAATAGGCTTTACTCCAACGGGTTATCTACAAGCTCCCAAGTACCATTTTTAATAATTGGTTCTTTCCCGGCCTTCGTTGCATAAATCTACTCTTATAAATCTTTAGCTTTTAAGTAATTCTTTGGTTATCCATATATTGCTATTAGTAACCTATCACCTTCAAGTTTACATAACAATAGATAGCCATCGAGATACCTTGACTTAGAAATTGTTAGACCATATCTAGTAGTAGGTTGATCATTGTTGGCTTAATGTCCGATTGCTTTTTCTTCTTGGTTTGTTGGTTCTTCATCGAGTCCTTCTAGGTTATTTTCTTTTTCATCAAGATCATCTTCTGGTCCATTTACTTCTCCACCAAGATTTTCTTGATGAATTTGAACATACTCGGTTCTCCATCAGTTTCTTTAGTAGAATTCCAATTCCACGCTTTTTCTTCATCAAATAAAACATATCTACTCACTATCACCGTTTGTGAGCTTAGATCATAGAGTATATAAGCTTTGGATTGTGATTATGATTCAAGGTTGATCACATTCCTTGATATATCATCGACTTTCTTAAGATGTGAAGCATTCATTTTTGCATAGGCAACACAACAGATAATTCTTAAGTGCTCGATGTTAGGATTACCATGAACTTCTCAAAAGGAGTTTGACCTTTTAGGGGGTTTTTAGGTACTGTACTGATGAGATATGTTGAATGTCGTACCCATTCTCCCCAAATATCTTTCGTAATCTTCGTCTCCTTAAGTAGACTTCTTGTGATCTCCATGAGAGTTTGATTTTTCGCTCAACTACACCATTCTGTTGAGGTGTATAAGGTTCAGTTTGATGTCTTGTGATATCATTCTCTTCAAAAATAAGTTAAATTTCATATAAATGAATTATCCTCCTCTGTCGGTGCACAAGGTTTTGATTTTCATAGTTGTTTGCTTCTCAACAAATTCCTTAAACCTTTTGAACCGATCAAACGCTTCACTTTTCTCTTTAAATAGAAAGGACCACATATATCTTGTATGATCATCCATCAAAACAAAGATATATCGATTACTTGATGAAGTTGGAGGTAAAATTGGACCGCATAAGTCTCCATGTATCAATTCCAAGACCTTTTGTGCATAAAAAGTTGTCTTGGTTGGAAACGAGTTTCTCGTTTGTTTTCCAATTAGAAACACTTTACATAGAATTTTCTCTTGAATGATTTTTGGTAATCCGACAACCATCTCTTTTTTCACCATGTTATTCATCACTCAAATGCTTATATGTCCTAGTCGTGAATGCCAAATTTGTGTGGTGTATATATCCTTAACAAGTAGACATCTCGGATGACTTATCTCGAGAATTGTCTTGTATAACCAGTTTCGTGATCGAGTAACTTAGAGAAGAAGTCTTTCACGTTGATCTCTAAGGTGTAACTTGCCTTTTTTCATCTTAACTTCACACCTATTATATGTTACTTGTCCAAGACTTCTGATATTAGGTTTCAATCAGGTATGAAATAGATGTCTTTTAACTCTTTTCTCTCACCGGTTTTACCAACGAATATGATATACCCTTTCCCAACTATGTTGACATATGAACCATCTCTAAACTTCACTTTTCCTTTGACGTTTTCACCCAGCTTAGAGAAAAATTATTTGTGAATGCTCTGCATGTCATCTCATCGCAGCTGCTGTCCTTTCCGACTGATATAACATCTTCAATCTATCAGTTATTGGCAAATACCACATACGTTTATATGGTACCTTCTTACGCCCACTCCCTTGTGCCTTATATCTTGGCTTCTTACAGAACCGACATTCTTGTAATACATCATCATCTTTCCAATAGATCATACAAATATCTATACAAACATCAATGGTTTCGCAAGGCAACCCAAGACTATAGACCAATTTCTGCGTCACATAATATGATTCAGCACACACATTGTCTTCCGCCAAATACTCTTTCAGCAAATCAGTCCACATATTCATGCATGACTTAGATGAATTATATTCTGTTTTAATATTCCTCATCCTAGCTGTCAATGATAATTTAGACAGATCTTCTCTACATCCCTCATATAGAGGCTGGTTTGCAGCATCTAGCATGTCATAAAACCTTTTTACATCTTAATTGTTAGAATTAACACCAAAGATTAACTATACTTGCGGAAAATAAAAAGAGAATAAAGGGAGAATATTAGATAAGACTCTTCTCATCTTCTTACTTATGAAAACATCTTACAATGAGTGTTTATATAGAAGGAGATACAAGAGAGAAAATGCAAAGTAGAAAAAGAAAAATTAGGAAAAAGAAAAAATAAGAAAAGCGAAAATAGGAAAAAGGAAAAATAGAATTGGAGCCATATCTTGGGACAATCTATTTTTTCCTTTTTTCCAAACGGCTATATTGCCCTAAAGCCCTTTCTCCTTTGCTTCTAGAATAAGCGTCTTCTAGGGTAAATGGACTCGACTAATACTCCCCCTCAAGCTAAACCGTAAGGAACGAAGGCTTAGCTTGGAAACCCGAACACTACACCTCATTAAAAACCTTGATAAGGAAAACCATGTGGGAAAAAACCTTTAGGGAAGGGAAAAAGAGTGTGTATAACTCGGGTTTAGAGGACATGAAGTCACGAGCGTTCCAAGCTCATAAGACCAAGCTTACTATATATGTGATTGCAAACCTTGGTACTTGCGGTTTTGGTGAAGATGTCCGCCAATTGATCTTCACTTGGTGTATAACATGGGAGAACTACACCTTCTTCTATGCGCTCACGAAGTTTGTGACAATCCACTTCTATGTGCTTAGTTCTTTCGTGAAAAAGGGGATTGGACGCTATGTGAATTGCTGCTTGGTTGTCATAATGCATAGTATTTGGTTCCTTTGCTTCTTGGCCTAAGTCCTTGAGAAGAGATCGCAGCCATACCAATTCATCGGTCAGCCTCCTCATCGCTCTATACTCCGCTTCGGCACTCGAGCATGCCACCACCTTTTGCTTCTTTGTCTTCCAAGTCACTAGGCTGCCTCCAACAAATGTACAATACCATGTGGTAGACTTCCTATCATTTATATCTCCAGCCCAATCCGCATCACAATATCCTGCAATATCCGAGCTCTCATTATGTCCCATCTAATTGCCTTGATTCGAGCTTCCTTTGAGATACTTGAGAATCCTCTCCATCATTATCCAAGGAAAGAACAACCCTTACTGTGTGGAGCTTGGAACCCGGTGCAAATGTATCGGTGTAGTCAACGCCATAGGTTTGTGTGAATCCGCGAGCAACAAGTCGAGCTTTGTATGTCTCAATAGTTCCATTACTCTTGTACTTGATGGTAAATACCCACTTGGATGTCACAGCTTTCTTGCCTTTAGGTAAATCCGCCTCATCCCACGTTCGGTTTCTTTCCATAGCATGAATTTCATCTTCAACCGCAACCTTCCATTCCTTAATTTGCTTAGCCTCATCATAGCTTTGGGGAACCTGGTCCAACACAATTTTGCCAAGAAAACCTTGTAAATCAGAAAGAAAAAAAAACCGTTTGAGGCGGTTGGGCCACGACTTGAGCATTATAATTGACCCTCGTGTTTCGAATCCGTGTGCATCTCCGAAGAGGTTGAGTACTGGTTGTTGGTTCTACTTTCGGAGCAACCGGGTAGGTCCAGGAGACGGATCTGTCACAATATGATCGTTCGGTGAGTCTTGTGGACCCGGAATGTGAATAGAACTGTGGTCTTGGGTGCAAGGCTGTTAATCCGTAAGGATTGGTGCACTCGGGGCACTTTGATCCCAGAGAGAAGTAGTCTGGGCGCTTGGAGGCCGAGGAGAAGGTTGGGGGGGGGGGGGGGGGGGGGGTTTGTATCCCCGAAAGATTCAGTCGTGGGGTCTTGAGTCTTAGGAGTACTTTGGGACTTTGGAGTCGAGGATGAGTCTGCTACGCCTAGGTGGTGAAGGAGGAACCGTAAACTGGCATACCAATCCATTACTGGTTCTGACGAATTATGGAGATCTTCCCAATTCCTTTCTCCATAGAATCTGCGATCCTCAATGAATTTTACATCCCGAGAAACAAGGATCCTCTTAGAAACTGGATCATAACATTTGTATCCTTTTTGGATGGATGAGTAACCTAGGAACATGCACTTCTTGCTCTTGACTTCAAGTTTGTTCCTAAGCTCTCCGGGCACTAAGACGAAACATACACAACCAAAGACACGTAAGTGATTAAATGGAGGTTCGGTTTTGTTTAATACCTTGTATGAAGACACATCTTGGAGAATTTTGTTTGGTGTCCGATTAATGAGATAACATGTTAGAATTAACACCAAAGATTAACTATACTTGCAGAAAATAAAGAGAGAGTTAAGGGAGAATATTAGAGAAGACTCTTCTCTTCTTCTTACTTATGAAAACATCTTACAATGAGTGTTTATATAGAAGGAGATACAAGAGAGAAAAGGCAAAGTAGAAAAAGGAAAAATAGGAAAAAGGAAAAATAGGAAAAAGGATAATAGGAAAAAGGAAAAATAATATTGGAACCATATCTTGGGACAATCTATTTTTTCCTTTTTTCCAAACGGTTATGTTGCCCTAAAACCCTTTCTCCTTTGCTTCTAGATTAAGCGTCTTCTAGGGTAAATGGACTCGACTAATATAAATTGGGTCTCTCATAAACTATATGTTGATCAGTATTAGTTTCCTGAAATGCATCTGTGACCATCTCATGCATCCTATCATGCTCTACAATCCCATGAATCTCATTCTGATAACCAACATCATGCAAATTACTTGATTCACCTATATTGGCATCAACATTCTTAAAATTACTACTACTTGCTTCATCATTCCCACCAACACTATCACCTTCCCCATGGCGAAACCAAATGTAATAATGTGGTGTAAACCCTCTATTTAATAGATGATTCCAAACAGTTTCTACTCAGGAGAATTTTGTATTTTTGCATTTCCGACAAGGACAGAACATCTTACTTGATTCAACCGTGATTTCGGTTTGACTAGCCTGGTGCATGAATATTTATGCCCCGTTCATAAACTCTTGTCATTCTCGCAAAATACGAGTAATTTACAACAAATGTACCTAACCATAAATATCTAATTTGAAATTTCATCCTTAAATAGTTGTAAACTAGTTAGTCATAAAAGAGTTGCAAAGTAGAGATGTTTTAACAATGAAATTTGAAATTTAACAACGCCTTTACAATATACATTAGAAATTTATTTAAACCATTTACGTAACACAAAAAACGTGTTTACCTAATTCATATTTCGTTTTTAACTCGATGTAAAATATTGAGGTCCTAAACGAGTTGCAATTTAGGGACTAATTAACAACGAAATGTATTAGAGATGGCAAAGCATTGTTAAAACGTCGTAAAATCCCAACTAGGTTACAACAAAAATTTTCGTTGTCCGTTTATAATTCCTTTACGACGAAATCTCCAAACGTCGTAAAGGAGTTGCAGAAACGTCACAATTTTATAACGTCCCAAAAAAGTTGTAAAATTCCGTCCATAAACTAATGTTCTCTTGTAGTGATTCATGTTATTTTATAATTGATGTGGAGTCCACACGATACTGTGGGGTGCACAATAGAACCATCTTTTTACCTCTACATATATGATCGATTCGATTATGTAATTCATAATTTACAATAACAACAATACATACAACTCTAAAATCAATATTCATTCTAGAATCCTGAAGAGTTTTGCCGATCAAATCAGATTTTTATACAGTTTAAAAGTTACTATTTCTTTACTATTATAAAATGTCAACTTTATACTCTCCTATTCTATTAAATTTATTAACTGAGCGTTCCTATGATGTAATAAAAGGAATATAAAACATAATTTACAAACACATATTTGAAGCCTGAATTATAAATTCGAAGTTCAATCCTCAACCTAGAGTAAAGCTAAATTAATTTAGGAGAAGACGGAATCCACCTCTTGAGTAGTAAGAATTATGTTGAATCGATTCTCACTTTTTTGTAAGAATCAATTCTTCACTTCAGTTTACTTTTCCAGCTCAGTTCTAGTCATCTTTCTTGTGTCCAAACCAAAACTGTCACTGATATTAAGACTTGGTATGAATTATTCAAAGTGTTATATATTTTTTTTATTTTGAACTCTTTTTCTAATTTATTCGGAGAAAAATCATACATACTATATAGTTATTCAGAAAAATGTAATTATAATCGTAACATTTTTGTTCTTTAGGCATGTATAAGTTTGTTCTTTCATCATAATCAATATATTTTATAAAACAACATCAGTTTTATTCTGTAGAATAGGACAATCTAACATTTATTACATAAAATGGTAGATTATTTTTTAACATAATTGCAACAACCAATTAATTTAAAGAGGAAAGAATGAAATCAATTTAGTACTTTATTTTAAATGTCAAGTTGTACTAGTTACCAAAGCTGCATAACTATTCCGCTTTGGTTTAGTATGGCACAATGACGTTCAACTTGGACCTAAACAAAACAACTATTTAAAAAAAAATTCTTTACATCAAATTGTTA
>JAKUCM010004293.1:0-39546 GCA_023374145.1 Lepidium sativum | reverse complement strand
GTTAGAATCAAGGATGTTGCATTGTTATCTTTGAGGTTCACTTCCGTAGACGCTTAGAGACATTAGGAGCAGAGCGATCAGTGAGCAGTAAAAAAAGTGTGACCAAAATCACTGGACTGGCTTACACTTGCACGTACTTGGTGTCTATTAAAACTAGTTCAACGCAATGAGCATTTGAAACTGTGTGGCATGTATAAGACAACTTTGTTCCACTCTCGTTCCCTGGTTCTCATAAAATTTAACTCTATGCATTGCAGAGAACAATGGGCCTCTGGACACTGATAAAAGGTCTGTTGTTATTTGCAAATGCACTGGCAATCCTCAACGAAGACCGTTTTCTTGCTCCAAAAGGATGGACTCTGGCAGAAGTCCACCAAACCGGTAGAAGAAATTCTCCTAAAGGCCAAGTCGTTGGTCTAATCCATGCCTGTCAGTACATGAGACTTCCCCTTACGCTCATTAACGTAGTAGTCATCTTCGTAAACCTTTTCTCTGGTTGAACAATCCCTGTAATTTCCCTACTCAGTGATTTATCTTTAAACTCAAATCCAAACTGGCCTTATTGCTTTTGTCTACACATTCGTTTACAGATCTGCACGAATGAGTATCCTCATGTCCTCAGGTTCAAAGTTTGGTGTAGATACTACAACATTCATCTCACAACTTATAATTGCCAAAGAGTACACACATGAAAATAAGGACTTCGTAGATTACTAGTTTTGCTTACATTCCCAATAAATCTACTTGATTACATAAAGATCATCACATATTCTAAACACACAAAAGTCACCAAACTGACTTCACTTCCTTTCTTGTTTTGCATCAGCTTTACTCATCACAACTTCCATTTTCTCCATCTTCTCATACTCAAATTCCTTTGTCTTGATCCCACATTCCTCTTGCATCACCTTCACAAGATTGTTTCTTTTGAAAGCTGTCCATACATGCATCATAGCGAAGAACACAAGTGCAGTTGATCCAAAAGTCATGACAAAGCAAGTCAAAATCTCCCACATCCTCTCACTTCTCCTCTTCTTTGCCTCTTCCTCTTTACGCTTTGCTTCTTCCTCCTCTCTACGCTTTGTCTCCAAAAGCGCCGCATAAGAATGCTCATACTTGGTGACATGTCTCGTTTCTAAGCTCCAAGAATGGAGAGTAACGTTCCCGTTATACGACTTAACACTGACCATGAACTCACCCTCATCTTTCAACATATCAGGTAAATCAAACATCAGAGGATCAATAGATTTAAAACTTTCTGATTTGCTTAACCGGATTTCTAAGAACTTGCCACTCGCTATGTAATTAATCCAAGCGTACAACAACACCTTCTCCTTCTCCAAGTTTGTGATCGTGAAGTTGCTTATCTTCTTGGAAACTGTAGCACCATTAACAACAACCGCGACATTCGGATTTTCAAACTTGGTGAAATGGTCAGAAATATCAAACTTAACTTCGAATAAAGAGTGATCAAATGTTCCATTCACAGGAAACGCCACAAATCCGAGTCTACCACCATGTTCAGAAGAAATCGAGAAAGAGAAAACAGTAGAGAATCCTGTGGTATACGCAGAATTAGTAACGTACTCAATGGGTTTCTTATAGACGACTCGCCCACCATCGTGACTCATTAAATCAGTCAGCTGAATCGAAGATCCACCGTCAATAAGCTTAGCGTTGTCGAACAGGGCAATGTTGTCAGACTCAAAGTTCGCATCTTTACCGAAAATTAAGAACGAGAACGATGAGTTAGCTTCAGAAATCGACAATCTAGAAAAGAGTGAGACGAAAGACAGGAGCAGAACCACAAGTGAGCTGGAGAGAACAAATCTCGCCATTAAAGAAGCAAGCTTTATGAGATGGATGATTATCGTTGTGTCGAGATTTGATATCTAGGGTTTGAAATGGGAGATTGAGATCTCCTGATGGAGAGAGTAAAGTGAATGTGGTGTGGAGATGAGAGAGAAGGAACAGAGAAGGATGGGTTAAGCACTTGGACAATGTGAAAGTGTTAAAGGTATCAACTTTTGTCTCCTTGTTTCTGTTTAAAGATTATAGAGCTTTTGCTTTCTCCGTTGTCACTGTGGTAAACCCCAAAAATGCAAGAACAATAGGACACCAAAACATTAAATTTGATGTTTTTGCTTTAATGTCACGCCAAATTTGATGTAATAATATTCACTTCACCGAAATTTAAAATATTAATATTTATTTATTTCTTATTTATTAATTTCTCTTAAATGTCGCCAATTTCATTTTTCCATTTATTTATATAGTTTAAATGGTATCTACACCAAATGTTGTAGTTAATATAAAATTTTAACTGTAATTATATCAAATTTTAGTTATAATTATTATGCAATTTTAATTGTAGTTATTTCAAAATCATCATTAATATGAAATGTTAATGTTAATTATAAAAAATGTTAATTGTAATTAATATTTAAGATTTTCTTTTGTACAAACTATTAGTTAATATTATATATTTATCATTATTTATGTAGTTTATAATATTTTAGCTAAAAGACTAATTTGTATTTATAAGAATTGCTAACATAAAAAATCTTTAGTTTAATAATATAATAATAGAAAATAGTAGTTTTAATGTAAAATTTGGTGTTATGGTTGAAGATGAAAGAAAAAGTAGAACACTAAAACACTAAATTTGGTATAATTTTAACATCAAATAGAGTATCATGGTTGGAGTTGCACTTACATTACATTTAAATACTCATTTGTACTGTTCTAGAAAATGATCTAGCCATATTTAATATTATTTAATATTACATAAAAACTGTATGATTATCAGGTGATGTATTCAAATCTCACCCAAAGTTGAACCCTGTCGTCAAGAAATTAGTTACAATAGAAACTACATGACTTATGTTTGGTACACGAGTCAAGCCAAGTACTTCTCTAGCTTCTCCACTTCTTCTGTACTTCCAATGTAAAGCGGAACTCTCTGATGTATCTGCATCCGGTCATACCAAATATAAGAATTACTCAAGTGTCACGAAATTTTAGGGTTTATTGGAGAGGTGATTTTAATAAATTTTAATGGATTTAGAAATTCTTACAAATCATATTTTATTCAATCAGTGATTTTGAAATCCATATTCAAATTATGTTTTATTTAAGCATTAATTTTGAAATCTATATTCAGATTATGTGTTATTCAAACATTTTTAATATTGAAATTTAATCTATTGATTTTCAAATTCACTTTTATTTGATTTTAAAATAATTCTATATAGATTTAGAAATCTATAAGGATTTTTAAATACATTGAAATCCACCTTCCAATAAATTGAATTGAAATTCGATTGTATTACCTCGGTTGGTTGGATATCTAATACTCTGTGTTGTCCATCAGACCCTTTGCCTCCGGCTTGTTCAACAATGAAACTCATTGGTGCACATTCATACAAAAGTCTAAGCTTTCCATTTTTGCTCTTTGCGTCACGAGGGTACCCATAAATCCCACCGTATAACAAAGTCCTGTGAAAATCTCCGACCAAACTACCAATGTACCTTGCTGAGTAAGGCTTCCCACTTGGACCAGGGTCCTTAAGATCATCAATGTACTTCTTCAGTTTATCGTCCCACATCTGATAATTGCCTTCGTTGAAAGAGTAGATCTTTCCAGCTTTGGGAATCTCAATGTTCTCTTGCGTGAGGACAAACTCACCATACATTGGGTCGAGCGTGAATGAGAAAACACCTTTGCCTAAAGTAAGAACAAAGATGACTGAGCTTGAGTACATACAGTAGCCAGCTGCTAACAAGTTGTTCCCTGGCTGACACACGTTCACTATACACCTTTCTTCTTCTGATCCAAGCTGCAAAAACCATTACACACAAAGCTCATCCTTATTACTTTGACTACCCATATGTACAGTCCAAATTAAACCGTACAAATTTCAAACCAAATTGCTTAAACCAAGGGTATTTCTGACCTGTGATAGTCGGTTTCTTTTTATATATGTATATAACAGTAAATAAATGTGGGAGTGAGAGGAAGAGTATATAGTAAATACATACAGCGGTGACTTCGTCAGAGTCGTCGACGATACATTCATCATTGGGGCTGTAGACACCGAAGATGGAACCGGTGGAGACGGCGGCATCAATGTTGGAGGAACCATCAAGAGGGTCGAAGACGACGACGTAGTTGCCGGAGTAACTCTCTTCAACCGCCACTGGCACGTCCTCTTCCTCCGATGCTATGATTCCTGTTCTTCCACTTGATCTCAAGCAATTCGAAAACACCTGACAATATTAATTGAGTTATCATCACTTCACTGCCCTGAATTTCATAACAGTTATAATCATTGAATTGCATTGATTTTCATGCCAATCATTCCGTGACTTATTCCATTAGAATCTATAGTCTGTACACGTGATATATATATATTCTTCTTTTGGATAAAACATTAAGCAATTGGAATTGGGTTTTAATAAAGGTTGGATTTTTAGGATTCTGCATCTGAAAAAGATCATTGCTTTTAAGAATATTCAATAATGCAAGATGTATGAGAATATGACCTCATTGGAGATGACGTCGAGCTTCTTCTGATCCTCTCCCTGAACATTAACGGCGCCTTGAACTCCAGTCATATTAGCAATTCCAGCTCTCTGAACAAGTGAGGCGATCTGCTTACAAGCCATGGCTATGCTTGATATAACTATTGTCAGCTCGGCATCTATCTCTCCTTTCATCTCTTGTCTCAGCAACCAGCTAGTCAACGTCTGAAGCTCGTATCCACTCTTCTTCTTTGCCGCTGGTTTTGTCTCAGCTTCCGCCGCCACCGCCATACATCTTACTCCACTAGCATGATGATGACTTCTTCCACTTCGTTTTGCATTACTGGAAAACAAAGATCTTGGAAAAAGGATTCGTGGCTGAGATGATGATCCCAAGTGGCGAGAGCTTGAGAGAAGAAGTTGAGAAGACGATGATGTTGCGGCGGTTGCTGCCATGTTTTTTCTGTACAGTTTTGAATAATTGGGAGGTTTTGGCTATGAAAAGGTTTGGTTTTGGAAGGTGGAGAGAGAGGATCGGATTGGGAGGTGGACGAAGGATTCGATTCTTACAGGTCCCACTTATCTTTGTTGGAGATGACACGTGGCTTAACAAAGAGAAGAGTAAAATTACAGCTAGAGTTTTTTAAATATTATTAAATGATTATATATGAAAAAATGTGAGTTAATAAATATATTTTAATAATAAAATAATAAAATAAGATAAGAAACCTATTACAGAATTTCTTAAATAAGAAATTTTCCTAGAATTTCTTATGAGTTTCTTAAATTTTTAATAATAAAATAAGTTAAGAAATTGTTAAGAAATCTTTGATAATGGTGGTCTTAAGGTCAAACTTATGTGTTACGTAGCAGATCTATTCTTAATTTTTAAGAACATAGCAGATCTATTCTTAAATTTTAAGAACATCCAAAGTCAGTTGGCATAATATGATTGAAGAATTTTTTTTCAGAAAAAAGTAAATAAATAACTAAATTTTGGTAAAAATAATAATATTTTAGTATGAAGAACCTCTAGTTAGGATCCCTAGCAAATGACTCTTAGCCTAGTGGCAGGCGGTAAGTCCACATAAGGCAGCTCATTTGCACAACCAGAGATCGAGTCCCCCTACCTATCTTATGTAGGAATTTGGCTATTGAGCTAGACAGTTGTGGCCCAAATAATTTGCCGTTGACAAAAAAAAAAAAATTAGGATCCCTATTATTGCTGATGCTCACTAATTTTGTAAAGAGTTGGACTTGATCTTAAATTTATCTTTAGCCAAGCCAAACTCTGCTACTCAAAAATTTAAGAAAATTCACTTAGTTGTAGACGTGGTCATATAAACCAAAGTAAACTGAAACAGTTTGACGTTTTTTTTACTCCTTTCATGATATTTAATTCTGCTCATACTAGATAACGAATTCAATTTCTTGTATCTTGAGATTTTGTAAAGATAACACTACAACTATTCTGCCATTAGCAACAATTTGATTTTTTGTAACCTGAAGAAACTTTTTTTTTTTGCAAAACTAATTAGATCAGTTATTACAAATTTTAACGAAATAAACCAAGTGTTTGATAATAAATGTTTCAGATTGTAATTTGTAATTTTTTTTGTAAAACTATGTGTAATATATATATATATATATTTGTGTTATATTTTGGTAATTTTAATGTTCTGTAACTATTAATTTTTTTTTTATAATCGTGATGTATATCACTTGATTTAACATTTTCTTTTTTAACAAATAAATTTTTAGTTACAAATTATTAACAAACTAGATGATCAATAATATGATGTATACAACATTTTTTCTATGTAAAATAAATATGTGTTTGTATTTATTTATAATATGTAGGTGTAATTTTTTTTATTTTTTATTTATGTCATATTTTAATTTATATATGCAAATTTATTCATTATATATATATGTAATGTACTAAAAACAGTTTACAATAAGAATTCGTGTTGTACAGAAAATATATTTCCCAATCTCTATTTATTTTGAATTTGACGTCTTCATATTCTCTAAAACCGAAATCGATTTTCAAAAGATCTTCAAAGATTTCAAAAGATCTAGTTTCATATTTCTCTCTCTCCACGTCTTCATATTCTCTGAAACCAAAATCGATTTTGACTACAGATTTTGATTTTGAGAAATCGGATTCATAATTGATCTTATCATTTTTTTGTGGCTTTCAATTTTGAACGTAAAACCTTGCAAATCTTTTGAAATCTTTGAAGATCTAGTAATGATTCTCGGATCTTTCATTTGAAAATTGCAGAAACTTCAAAATATTCTGTCTTTTTCATATACCTAAGAAACAAAATATTATTGCAAAGATAATAAATAAAATAACTTTTTGTTGAATTATTTTTATGTGTATCTATGTTCTATATGATTTTTAGACATAAAAAATATGTATAGTAAAAGAGTTCATAGAATATAGAATATATTGAAAGTAAAAGACTTTATAGGTAATATGAAAAATATAAGATTACATAATAAGTCAAAATTTAAGAAAATAAAGATTCAATATAAATATATTATTAAAGGTCTTTAATTCATTACCATAAACATACATCATCTCACTTTTGGAGTAGCATGACCAATTCTATCCACTTAAAGAATTGTAGCTATAATAAATCCTTCTTGACATGCTTAAGATGTGAAGTTTTGTTCTATTCAAAAGACTGGATTTTACATTGATGTCTCTCATCAACATAATCTTATACATAAGCGAATATGGTCCACTTCTTCTAAATTAGTAGAAACAACAAGAGAATATCTTTTAGCTAATCTGCAAAATTTTACAGTTGTGTGTTAGATGTATGATAAAAAGAATTAATATGAATAATATACGAAAACAACATTATTAGAATAAGAAAAAGTAGTCAAGAAATCGCTAACCTAATTGACTTGCTTCTGATTTAGTTAAGCATGAGGTGGTGAGTTCAATTCCCATCATGCTCCAATTTGGAGAACTTACGCTATGGATCATGCATTGTTGTCGATCCAATGATTACTTATTGACAAAAAAAAAAGAAAAAATATAAAGATCATAGTATATAAAGTGAAAATGTTTCTTGAAAGACCTTACCTAGATACACTGGTAAGAGATTATTAGAGGTGAATGACAATTGTGAAGAAGTTAATGATAATTGTGAAGCAAATGTAATGTATATATCTATATTATAGAGGAGTATGGTTTTCGATAACAGTTAAATTTGAATTGTTTTAAATTTTTATAATTACTGAATTATATATTGCAATTACAATTAATATGATTCAGGTTTTATATTATAATTAATATGATTCAAATTGTGTATTGCAATCAATATGATATATATATATATATATATTTCCTAACTAGATATGTATCTTATAAATAGAGAGTAAATAATAAATTTGAAATATTCGGATATTAATTTTGATGATACAGTTAACATAAAAGTTTAGCGCAATATTAAATGCTATTCGTTGATATATTTACACAAAATTAACCTTAATATTTTTTTAAACAAAACAGTAATCTCCAATGACATAGAATATAATATAACACAGTATTATAAAGTTATTTTCATAAAAAAAATACTTTTTATTATATCGAGGATTTTTTTCTGTACCTATGTCTTTGTTGCAAATTAGGGTATAGTAGAAAATTGTAACAAATTTACTACAAAATTGTCTCAAAATCTACTATATCTAATTATTTCAAAGTAACAAATTAATTTTGTTTTTATAAATATTATTCACAAAAGCTACATTTTTGGTGTAATGTAGAAATTATTTCTTGTATTCATATCAAGACATTACATACGAAATTATACACGGACTATGAACATTCTAGATTAAGCTAAATATGATAAATAAAATAATCAATATCTATGTAATAAAGGAGCTAGGTTAAGCTAAATATAGTAAATAAAATAATCAATATCCATGTAAATAAAGGAGTATTGCTTAATCAACTCCTTGACACGCTCCCACAAAGAGGATTTTGAACGCAACCGAGGTGGTTTTTATACAGAGCTCCAGCTCACTCAAAAATGGGATGGCAAGAGTCATTTTAGGAACTACGATATTCTCAATACAGAGAAGATAAAACATCAAAAGGAATAATGTTATTGAAAAATGCAAGTAGTGATGATTCAAACGGAAGAGAGGAGGTTAGAACATCTACAAATATTGTTTTCGTTGTGAGAAATATGAATAATAAGCAGTGATTTAACACTCTTTTAGAGAGATGCCCCCCTGTTTACAATGATATTAGAATGGAAGATAACCTAGTATAAAATTTTTGTATAGACTTGCTACACGTAGTTGTACTATTTATTATGCTCATTTGTATCTATGCATACATTGATGCTACTCTATTCGACGTAAACTATGAAGGGGATAAGTGATATATATGCACTTTAGCTAGTTTTAGGTGTCTAATGTAGTCAAAATTTGCATACATTTACATAGAATTTGAACTGTTTTAGAGTCCTTTTACCTTCATATGCATTTTTGCATTAGCATTGCATACATATTGCGTTGAAGTAGTTTTTAGACACATTGAAAATCAAAATTGGAGAATTCTCGACGTGAGGAGTACCATAGGATCATACATGTGGATGGAACATAACGTGAAAGCAGCAAAGGAAGGACTTTGGTTGAGTTTTAAGAAGAACTATCCCTTTCCTCTCTTGTAACCTCTCTTGAATGTTAGATCTTGTTTAATCTATTAAGTATTTGTATTTTCCTCTTTAATCAATCTTGTTTATCTCTTTCTTATATTTCTAGTTATGTTATCTATTTTATTTTCTTGGTTTTTGCATTTCATGATGAACTTTGATTAGATTCTATGGTTCTAGAGGAAATAAGCCAGATTCGTGTAGATCTGGGAATTTCATGCTTGCTTAAGGTTGTTTATGCTTGCTTAAGGTTGTTTATGCTCAGATCTCTTTAGTTTAGGTGTGCTTAATGCTGATTTTTCATTGACACTTGAAATCTGAGTTTTGCATTCCTTTACCTATCATGTTATAGTGAATGATGCATTAAATGATGACGAGTTGCACATTGTGTTGACTGAATTGAAACAGTCCACAAAGGCTATATGATATTCTTTGGATGACATTAGAAGCATATCACCTATGCACTCATTAGATACATCTTGAAACGAATCCTATTTCAACATTGAACCTCAGAGGAGATTGAATCCTAACATTAAAGAAGTAATGAATAAGGAAATTCTTAAACTACTTGATGCTGATGTGATATTTCCAATTTCTGATAGTAAATGGGTCCACTTCATTGTGCCCCTAAAAAAGGAGGAATAATTGTTGTTAGGAATGAGAAAAATGAACTGATTCCTACTGGAACTATCACTAGTTATAGGATATGCATAGATTATAAGAAGTTTAACTCTACATCTAGGAAAAAACACTTCCCATTGCCTTTCATTGATCAAATGGTAGAAATGTTAGTTAATCACCCATACTACTGTTTTTAGATGGTCAAAGTAGATTCTTTCAAATCCCTACACACCCAAATGACCAAGAGAAAACAACATTCACTTGTCCATATGGCACATTTGCATATAGGAGAATTTCTTTTGGTTTATGCAATACACATGCTACTTTCCAACACTATATTTTGATGTTTGAGGAGTGTGTACACCAATAGTTCAAGCTCCAAATTGGACTATTCCATTCAAAATTATGTGTTATGCAAGTGATTATTGTTAAACTTAATAAGAAAGTGTGAACCAAATAACAGATGACTTGGCGTGAGAAACAAGGAAGAAGTGACTTAGGGAACACACAAGGCCAAAGTGGATTACGATTCATACAAGACCAAGGAGCAATATGATCCGTACGAGAAGAAGTGAAGTTTCAGCTGGATCAGATCAGTCTTATTATATTAGGAAGTGAACTAGCAAGTTCATATGTAACTATCACAACCATTAGTCACTCAAGATTGGTCATATGTCTTAACTAGAAGAATAAGAAGCCTTAAAGATCACATGTGACCCTTATGGCCGTTGGAGATGATTGTGACATCTCTCTCTTTCTCAGCTCCAACAAAGACTTGGTTCTTTTTTCTTATAGAACACTTTGTCTGTTGGTTAGTTGTCTTTAATTGTTAAAGCCCTAGCTTCATGTGTGTATATATAAAACAATTGTAAATTATTTTAATCCAACGAACAATAAAATCTCCCTCTTCACATTCTCTCAATCTTGGTCTCAATGGCCTCTCCAATCTCTCTAATATTTGGTTACTTAATCTTTTGGTTACAAATTTCAAATCTCACATATTCTCTCCATCATCTTACTCTAAAATCTCATCCATTCTCAATCTCTATTCTGTAAAATCTAACATGGTATCAGAGCAAAATCTATGGTGACCAAATTCTTGTTGTTCTTATTGTGTGAAAAATGTTTTCCAAAAATTATTTCAAAACCAAGTTTTGCAAAAATATTATTTTTTCTCTCTAAAATCAATTTTTTGAGATAATGAGGAGAATGAATTTGGATGATGTTAAAAACCTCTTATTTGAGTATTATATCAACTCCAAGTCTCATATTTTTCAAAATGAAAGAATTTCTTTGTGTTCTTGATGTTTTTCAAATCGATTTTAAAATCTGTTTTGGAAAATGTATGGTTCTCATTTGCCTACTTAAAATCGTGTTTCTTGTTGGTTTATTTGAAGTTTTTTAAAGCTGAATCTCCCTGTGTAAGCACCGATTTATGAGTTTAAATTTCAAATTGTTTTGTCTTTTATCCAATGGGTAAAAGGGTGTATAAATTTCAAAAATGTCTCTTATCTTATTTGCTGAATCTTTATGAGATCAAGCTTTCTATGAAGGCTTGTTTTTCATCATTTTTCTTTTTTCCAAACCGTATGATTCGTGTGAAGTGTAGAGCCATAAATCCATTGTACTTTTGATTTATTTTTGCGATTTGTACTAAGCTTTAAACTTGTGAACCATGATTAAATACACTTGAATCTTATGAACTAGAGTGTGTAAAATCATGATGAATCCATCTCTTTCAAAGTATAGAACCTTTGATTGAGGTCTACTCTCTTTAATGTCCTTGGTTCAGTTTTCAAAATATTGAATTTTGTTGTGTTGAATCTTGCTGTCTCTAACTCTTGTGTGAGTTTTTTTGGGTGCCTAACCTCTTTTTCATATCTAGGTGAACTCCATGAGGGAGTAAAAGGCAGCTATGATGGGGAAAGACAGACCAAAACCGCAACATGTTTGTTTTGATTGACGACTCACTTGCTTTGAAAGTTAGAACCAATGCCATCAGCTCATATGGAGTCTGATGGAAGGTTTTGAATTAGCTCACAAGCAAAGAAGTGCGTCCATAAGTGTAAAGTAAAAGAAGAGCTCATGTCCTTGCAAACCCGAGCCACTTATGGAACAAACAAAAACTATCTCTAAAACCTCCTTCTATTTACCCCCTCAATTTGTTTATTTTCTTATATTGTCTTGCTTGTCTTTACAAGCCTAGTTACTCATATTCATAGTTGGTTTCATTCACATCTTGGAGCTTTCAATGTCAAATGCTTTAAAATCTGTTATGCCTTGTGTGAAGGTTGTAAATCAGAGATTTGCTTGAGTATTCCCAAGAGGCGATGGATGGAAATGTGCAAGCCATTGGATATTGGAATACTGTTAAGGAGGAAAATTATGGTGATGTTCTTTGTATGAAAATGACTAAGTTATTGCAACCATTTGGAGGAGGAAGAAGAGTAAAACACAAATAAGCTCCATAGTGTTGGCGGATCGATAGGAAATGCTTCTCAATGTGGTGTGATGAAGCATCCTTTGTGTGAAGTTCACGAAGAATATCTACCAAAAGCGTATTACACACGTTTGGTAGCTAATGTATGAGAACTCAAACAATAAATCTCATTTGGTATTGATGTCTGGTTTTCCTTGATGTTCTAAGCTAGTAATATATGCTAAATGCATCCAAAATAACTGAGGAATGGGAAGCTTTTGATTGTGCCAAAATCCGTGAAGTCAAAGCTTAGAAAGCAAGTGGTTTCTCCAAAAATTGTTGGTGGTCTACACAAAAGCTTGTAAAGACAATTGTGGAGAGATGTGCTTCACACTAAGGCTTTTGAAGAAGCGAAAGGTGCGAAGAAAATGTTGACTATGGCATGTGTAAGAAGAATCTTCTTTGCCTTGAGTCGTAAGTATACATGGCTCAAAGGAGCCCATTTGTCCATGAAGGAAGTTTTCATCTAGTCTGCGATCCAACTAAATGTGAAGGTATGAATTGGCTGTATGATTTACGTAAATGATAACCTATGTGAGTTCCATGTGATCTTAGCTAGGAGGAACAACTTAGTCCTATAAACCCTGGGTTGAAAGTATGTGAACCGCATGAAGAGGGCTTGTGGTTAACGAAAAGGAGGCTTAAAAGACTCAAAAGAGGTCGAAGAAGTCACCAAGGCCGAGTAATGTCAGGAAGGCACAACCTAGTTAAATGAACCACGGATCGGATGCTGGTTGACTGGGAAAAGTCAACAGTCGTGAGGTGTGGACCGTGGTACAACCATCGGATCAAGAGGCATGTACTGCGGGTCGAGTTTTCATGTATTGCAGGTCGGGCCAACGACAACCCAAGAAAACTCAACGGTAGAAGTGTCTCGTACCGTGGGTAGGCCGTCGGGTCGAGAGACAAGGAAAATGGGTCGAGATGTCATGTACCAACAAGTCAAGGAAATTGTATACTGTAGGTCGAGACATCATCAACTGTGGGTCGAGATGTCATATACTGGTGGATTGAGGAAGTTATGTACCACATGTCGAGGACCATCGTACTACAGGTCGAGTAAACATAGACCGTAGGTGATGAGTCCCGACCTATCAGAACGCATTCGGACAACAAGAAAGACGAGAGACCAAGTTGCAGAACACAAAGCACGACCCAAGTACCGATAATCGACCCAAGGATCACCACTAGATCCAAGACAGCTAGCCAGAATATACGCAGTCAACTATGCCGCCGAGTTCCTAGAGTCGTATGACCCGCAGTCATACGACCAGACCGATCGCGACCCGATGGAAGTTATCCGAACGGTCTTCACCATCACTAGGTGAAGACCCTAAGCCGTTAAGGAAGTCTGGTACTCTTTTCCCTCACCTTGGTTTTGTCCCAAGTGGTTTCCCAAGGGAGGTTTTAATGAGGCCAAGGCACTTAGCGCATGGCCGCGCACCTCTGAGTGACGTGGCCATCTCTATCCTTTTCATTTTATAGCCGTTTTATCTTATCCATTTGTACATAACCTTTTTCCCTTTTTGTTGACCCGCGTTTTGCTTGTTGACCCACATGTCTAGGGTTTTAAGCTTTTGCTATAAAAGGGTCCTATTTGTGTTTGTAAAGAGGTTAGCCTCATTTTATAAAAGAACCGAGTTTCTCCCCATCTCTTTGCGTGTGACTCGGTTAGAAACCCTTAGCCAATGTCGAACCGGGCTCACAGCGGCTAAGCCTGACGGTATCGTAAGTAGAGACATCACTCACATGTCGTCATTCGATCCATTTTCCTTCGTTCTCGTTCCGAATCACAACAATCTCATCGGAGGTTCCGGATTGAGACTTATCCGAATCTCTCACATCATCTTTCCGTTTATTGCAACCATTCCGAATTTCCGTACCCTTTCTGACACCATGTTTATCCACCAAACCCCTCCGTGACCGCGTGACACATCCATTTTTGGTATCAGAGCCGAAGATCCCCACAGTTGTACCTATCTTTACTCTTTTCCCCTTTCACGTTTCCATTTGTTCAAGTTTGCGTCTTTCGTCTTTTTTGTCTTATTTTCTGTAAAAAGTTTGCTCCTTTGAAGTCTTTGCTTCGGTTTTCAACTTTGCGTCTTTGTGTTCTTCGTGTTCTTGCATTGATTGCTTTTCATTTTCTTATTTTCCTTGGCTAGATCTTAAAGTTATTTACTTTTTGAATCCAAGCGCTTTCTCTGGTGGCCTTGAAAACCACGTATCTCCACACGAGCTCGCGACTCAGTATCCTTTGTTGTCTCGCTTGGCCGTTGGCGACTGCTTTTTTTTCTCTCTCCAATCATTGACTGCTTTTGACCAATCATTAGCTGTCAGTTTTTAAATAAGATTCCTTCTTATCCAATTAGCCGTTATACCTCACCCACGTGTGTGTATTGTACAAGTGGATCGCACGCAGCCAACGGTACGACAACCAGCCGAGACCCGCGATCCGTACAACCACCGATCCCGATCTGTACGGCCACGACCAGGATCCATACACCGCCGTCTGTACCCTCTCTCTCCGATGACCCTCTGTCCGACTTATCTCTTCGGCGACCTTCAGCCGCCTTCTGTACTTTTTCTGGTACACCAGAAACCGTACGCGGCCGTCCGTACAATGGTGGCTCAGGATCCACCGATAGCTCCAGCTCCTCCACTTGAAATCGGAGCCATCCTCATGCATATCCAAGCCCAGCTGGCAGCGGCTCAACAAACTCGAGATCGCTCGACCAGCCAGCCAACGAGTGCCTCCGACATGCGAGCCAAGGGTTCCACCTCCTTCCAGATAACAACCAGACCAAGGCCAAGTCGAGGACTACTCCACCGAAGAAGACCCAAACTATCCAAGGCAAATACTGCCACGCCGAGATGACAACCGCCCAATGGGTCCTAACCAAGTTGGACCTTCTTACAAACTCATCGTTCTCACCTTTGTCGGGAAGGTTGATCCGGAAGCTTACCTTCAGTGGGAAGGTCGCAAAGATAAGGTCTTCTCGTGTTATACTTACCCGAATCAACGTCAAGTTACCTTTATCGTAGCCCAACTCACAGATCATGCACTTACTTGGTGGGAACGAGACGTAGATGATCGAAGAAGAAACTATGAACGCCCCATTCCCAATTGGACTGCTATGAAGGCTTTGATGAGGCGTCAATATATCCCTCAATACTATAGCTGAGACTTACATAGGCGGTTTAGAAGACTCACCCAAGGAACCAAGAGTGTTGAAGAGTATTTTGAAAAATTTGAGCACCTAAGGAACTGGCTGCAAATTGAAGAAACTGAGGAAGCTTTAATGGCTCAGTTCTTAGATGGTACGAATGAAACAAGAGAGGCTGAGCGCCAAACATACTACGGCTTCGAGGAGATGTTGCATTTGGCATTTCAAGTGGAGCAACAAATCAAGAGGAAGACTGCTAGCACTACTCGGGCCCGAGGCCAGGGACTTCCGAGTTGGACTCCGAATGCGTCCTCCTCCCATGGAGTAAACCGCGGACCCGAGAAGCCAAACTCTGTTCACATAGACTCTCGATTCAGGCGACGCGAGCCTAGCAACAACCCGCGACCCTGAGTCACGACCTCAGCCTACCGATGCAAGAACTAGGGATATCGAGTGTTTCAAGTACCGAGGACGAGGTCACTATGCCCGTGACTGCCCAAACCAGCAGAACATGACCCTCACTGCCACATGGGATTACGAATCCCAAGATGAGGCCGACGACCCGCAAGAACCTTCCGAAGAAGCCGAGGCTGAGGAAACTATTGCCGAACCGGAGGTTGGGGAAATTCTCATGATACGCCGAGTGCTTTGTGTTAATCCAGTACCGGAAGACTCCAACCAGCGTGACAACATCTTCCACACTCGATGTATGGTAAATGGGAAGGTGTGTGGCTTGATTATCGATGGGGGCTCATGTACTAATGTCGCGAGCTCCTACATGGTCAAGAAACTCTCTCTTGCAACCACACCCCACTCAAAACCTTATAAACTTAAGTGGTTGAACAATAAGTCTATGATTAATGTGTCCGAACAAGTTTCGGTCACATTCAATGTGGGGCCATACAAGGACCAAGTCCTATGCGATGTAGTGCCGATGCAAGCCAGCCACCTATTGTTGGGTAGGCCTTGGCAATTTGATAAGAAAACATCCCATTGTGGCCACACAAACCAGTATCATTTCATTCATGATAATAAGCGAATGTGCCTTAAGCCATTAACGCCTTCACAAGTTAATGAGTTGCAAACGAACATGGCTAAGGATCCAGATACTAAAACGAATCTTTTGATTAGTGTTGGGGATGTTAGGAGATCACTTAGTGAATCTTCCTATCATGTTTTTCTAATGGTCTTTAAAGAGTTGTTGTCTGTAGCTAGTGAAGACGCATCCGTCCCGGAAGCCATCAAGGAGCTCATAAGCCGATTTCAAGACGTGTTCCCGGAAGAGCTGCCTCACGGCCTACCTCCTATCCGAGGGATTGAGCATCAGATCAATCTCATTCCGGGAGCCCAACTTCCCAATCGAGCCGCCTATAGAGTCAACCAAACCGAAGTCAAAGAATTGGAGAGGCAAGTCGGAGATCTTATGAAGCAAGGCTACATGTGCGAAAGTCTCATCCCTTGTGCCGTACCAGTCCTCTTAGTGCCCAAGAAAGATGGGTCTTGGTGCATGTGTGTTGATTGTAGAGCCGTCAACAACATTACCTTGAAGTATAAGCATCCTATTCCGAGGCTATGCGACATGCTAGATGAGCTGGACGGAGCAAGCATCTTTACAAAGCTCGATTTCAAGAGTGGATATCACCAAGTCCGGATGAAAGAAGGTGATGAATGAAAGACGGCCTTCAAAACCAAGCAAGGCATCTACGAATGGCTGGTCATGCCGTTCGGCCTTTCCGACGCCCCATCCACCTTCATGCACCTAATGAATCACGTACTCCGACCCTTTATCAATAAGTTTGTTGTCGTTTATTTTGATGATATCCTTATCTATAGCCGCAACCTCGACACTCACTTGTCGCATCTTAATGCGGTTTTTACAACACTTTGAGAAGAAAAGCTTTACACTAACTTCAAGAAGTGTGTTTTTGGCACTAATGAGCTTGTGTTTCTAGGTTTTGTTGTGAGTGCGTAGGGCCTACGAGTGAACCAAGAAATGATAAGGGCTATCGAGGAGTGGCCAACACCAACCACCGTGAGTCAATTAAGAAGCTTCCACGGCCTGGCCAGCTTCTACCGACAGTTTGTCAAGGATTTCAGCACAGAGGTCGCGCCTCTTACAGCCATTACCAAGAAGAGTGAGGAGTTCACATGGGGACCAGTCCAAGAAGCCTCCTTCCGCGAAATCAAGAGAAAGCTGACCCAAGCCCCACTCCACGTCCTACATAATTTCGAGAAAACTTTTGAAGTGGAGTGTGATGCATCCGACATCGGGATTTGAGCAGTCATGACCCAAGGAGGCAAACCTGTGGCATACTTTTGTGAAAAGTTGCATGGTCCCACTTTGAACTATCCAACGTATGATAAGGAGATTTATGCTTTGGTTTGGGCCATGGAGACTTGGCAACATTATCTTCTACCTCGGGAGTTTGTGATCCACATGGACCACGAGACCTTGAAACATCTCCGTGGCCATGGGTTGCCCCGCAGCATAGTATCGGACCACGAACCGAAGTTCCTCGGACACTTTTGGCGAACTTTATGGAGAAAGATGGGAACTAAATTGTTATACTCAACTGCGTGCCACCCACAAACCGATGGCCAGACAGAGGTCCTGCACCGAACCGTTGGAGCCCTAATGCCTATGAACCTACAACCTATACCATCAAACGAAATAGAGTGCCAAGACAGAAAAACGAAGGCCGAGCTGATCAAAACATTACATGCCAAGGTTCGAGAAAACTTGGAAAGGCGGATCGAGCAATACGAACACAAAGCCAACAAACACCGCGAGGCAATGATCTTTAAACCCGGAGATTGGGTTTGGCTACACTTAAGGCCGGAACATTTTCCCCAGCACCGAAAAGATAAGCTCAGCCCGCGGAGGAGACGAACCTTTTCAAGTCATCGAGAAATGATAAGGTCTAGAATTATTCTCCAAATTCTATTCCAAGTGCACAACAAAACGAAGTAGTATTCTAGGGATCAAATCCATACGAACCAAGTAGTCACACTATCAATCTTTAAACCAAAATCAAGCTAAGATAAATCAAAGTAATGGTTATTGCAATTAAAAAAAACATAAAATAAAACAATATAAACTCAATAAATAAAAGCATCAAGTTTAGGGAATTCATCAGGAAATCAAGGATCTAAATTAGCAAACTATTCATGACGGGATTAAGACCAATTCTTGACACATACATAATTGTATAGCAAACCCACTGTCGCGTCGTCAACTACTATACCTAGTAACCTAGAAATCTAAACTGTCATTTGATCCTAAAAATCTAAATACACATTAGGTCTGATAAGTCCACAGTTAGCCATAACATCAGACTTTCGTTGGTTAAGGACTAAATTCTCATATATGTTCGTTCCGGCATCTAACAAGATTTTGGAGAGTTAAACAACCTAAGATCGTAGACTAGCTACCTGGTCTAGCTAAGGCATTAAGATCAACAATAGATGGATAATACATCAAGATTAAATCTTATTTATCCCTAATTCATTGATTCCTTAAAACCCCTAGAAGACCCTAAAGCTGATTACAAAACTACTTAGACATGATTAAAGGAGATAAAGCAATAGACATCAAAGAAAACATAATTAAATTGCAAATTAAAATGATAAGGTTTAGAATTATTCTCCAAATTCTATTGCAAGTGCACAACAAAACGAAGTAGTATTCTAGGGATCAAATCCATACGAACCAAGTTGTCACACTATCAATCTTAAAACCAAAATCAAGCTAAGATAAATCAAAGTAATGGTTACTGCAATTAAACAAAACATAAAATAAAACAATATAAACTCAATAAATAAAAACATCAAGTTTTGCGAATTCATCAGGAAATCAAGGATCTAAATTAGGAAACTATTCATGACAAGATAGAGACCAATTCTTGACACATACATAATTGTATAGCAAACCCACTGTCACAGCGTCAACTACTATATCTAGTTTCGTAGAAATCTAAACTGTCGTTTGATCCTAAAAATCTAAACACACATTAGGTCTTATAAGTCTCCAATTAGCCATAACATCAGACTTTCATTGGTTAAGGACTAAATTCTCATATATGTTCGTTCCGACATCTAACAAGATTTTAGAGAGTTCAACAACCTAAGATCGTAGACTAGCTACCTGGTCTAGCTAAGGCATTAAGATCAACAATAGATGGATAATACATCAAGATTAAATCTTATTTATCCCTAATTCATTGATTCTTTAAAAACCCTAGAAGACCCTAAAGCTGATTACAAAACTACTTAGACATGATTAAAGGAGATAAAGCAATAGATATCAAAGAAAACATAATTAAATTGCAAATTAAAATGATAAGGTTTAGAATTATTCTCCAAATTCTATTGCAAGTGCACAACAAAACGAAGTAGTATTCTAGGGATCAAATCCATACGAACCAAGTTGTCACACTATCAATCTTAAAACCAAAATCAAGCTAAGATAAATCAAAGTAATGGTTACTGCAATAAAACAAAACATAAAATAAAACAATATAAACTCAATAAATAAAAACATCAAGTTCAGCGAATTCATCAGGAAATCAAGGATCTAAATTAGGAAACTATTCATGACAAGATAGAGACCAATTCTTGACACATACATAATTGTACAGCAAACCGACTGTCGCAGCGTCAACTACTATATCTAGTTACGTAGAAATCTAAACTGTCGTTTGATCCTAAAAATCTAAACACACATTAGGTCTGATAAGTCTCCAATTAGCCATAACATCAGACTTTCATTGGTTAAGGACTAAATTCTCATATATGTTCGTTCCGACATCTAACAAGATTTTAGAGAGTTCAACAACCTAAGATCATAGACTAGCTACCTGGTCTAGCTAAAGCATTAAGATCAACAATAGATGGATAATACATCAAGATTAAATTTTATTTATCCCAAATTCATTGATTCTTTAAAAACCCTAGAAGACCCTAAAGCTGATTAGAAAACTACTTAGACATGATTAAAGGAGACAAAGCAATAGACATCAAAGAAAACATAATTAAATTGCATATTAAAATGATAAGGTTTAGAATTATTCTCCAAATTTACAGGGAAAAGCTCTTCCCCTTAGAGTTACTGCAAAAGAAAAGGTTACCAAACCTAATTATCTCTCAAAAGTATTTTATACTAAATAAGGAAAAATCAAGGTTTTCTTCGCATGTACGAGGAACCAAGACGGACGAGAGTTGCCACCACCTCCTAAGAGGCAAGCAGTGGGATCACTTGTGTTTGTTGCAGCAAAGTCAAATGGTGTTGAACAAGAGTTGTTCAAGAGTTAGAGTTTATGAGAGTAGTGATTTGTTAGAATTTCACTTCTTTGAGTTTCCATTATGTTTTTCAAGATTTAAGACATTAAGCTTTTGAGTTTTGTAATCAGTTGGGGATATTAGTCATATTTGATTCTTTAAAGTAAATTGAGTCACTTATAGATTTTTGTGAAAATAAATAAACTGAACCATCAAAAATTCTTTAAGGAAAGGAGCAAAGTTCAACAACAAATCTTGAATTCGAGGATTAGTTCTCTTTAAGTGGGGAAGAATTGTGAGACCCGTGTGCATTAGGCCTAAGAAATAAATAAAACCATAGATATGAGTATATATACATATATATATAGTCACTGGAGATTTCTAGGAAACCCTTAGAGATCCAAAAGAAACCTTAGCCGTCATATTCCCTGTAATTCTGATATAACCACGTGAAAATTAAAGGATAAACGGAGGGATTATACAACTTGACTCATTTTCATCGACTCATAGATGAAAACGGTTTATCATTTGGAATTTTGGTCCGAATAGGGTTACTTCAAAAGCGTTTCCAAGAGAACTATAAGGAGCCACAAAACGATTAAACTATTTTTAAAACGCCTTAAATGTCTACTTTCCAGATTTGGTGTCGATCAGAATTTGAATTTTTAGTGATTCAGCGAATTGATTGGTTTCGTTTAGGCCAATGTGAGGGTGTGATGTGTGAAAACTTGATTGCATGTTATTCTATGATGGTTCATGATACATTAGGTATAATGTTTGATATCATGTTTGATTCAGGTTTGAGGATATGTTTGTTGTGATGTGTTGATAAGTAGTATATGATAATATGATATATTATATAATGTGATGTTTGGAGGTGAAGCGATGGACCGTGGTCGTTCGGTGTTCGTAGATCCTGAGGTGAACCTCCATCATTTGCAAGCTGAAACGACAATGACCTGGAAAACAAAATTCACGTGTGAAAGTCCGAATACACTAATCTTTCGGAGTAGACAAAAAACCATATCCATAAATGAAACTAAAATTATAACCAAAACAACATAAGTACTTCAGATTGGAGTTGCATCATATTAGTAAGGCCAATAAGCAACAATGATCTTTTGAACATATATCTAACATCTATGTTTTAGCTACCAATATAACAACCATTTTTACCGTAGCTAAAGTAATATATTATTTAAATAATGTAAATTGTTGGCTACGGTAACATTGGTATCTAATTAGTGGCCATTTCGCTACTGACTAATCAGCGGTATTTTCTATTGCTAATTAGCCATTGATTTCACCGATGCGCAACTGAAATGTCATTGACATTATGGTAGCTAATCAATGGCTAATAAGTTGTTTTTTTTTTGCCACCAACCAAATATCAGTGACCAATTTGAAATTTTCTTGTAGTGTTTCAGGACACACGAGAGGCAAAATGGATCTAAGGTACTCAAGCTTGGTCCCCTCAATGGTTGATCTTGATCCGAAGGACACGAGCGTGGTGTACTCGCTTGTTAGACTCTATATGAATCACTCGAGTTTGGTACATCTCTACTATCCTCCCTTAGCGGAAGAACTCAACCCGAACTTCTCGAGTCTGGTCTTGTAGGCACTTAAGTATGTGGAACAGTGGTCTGGTCCGAGCGTTCTTCTTGAACTTGGTCCGATCCGGCACTTGGTACACTTGATTATTGATGCATAGTTGGTATATCAAGGTGATTTAGAAGGAATTAGATATTTACGGCTCTATCCATGGCTTGTTTGGATATGTCTTGTAGATCATCCAAATTCCTCTCTCAATAATACCCGCAGTTTTCAAGAAATTTAACATCCCAGGCCACATGAACTCTTCTAATCTCTAGGTCATGTCACTTGTAGACCTTTGGATAGAGGAGTAGCCTATGAATATACACTACTTGCTCTTGGCTTCAAGTTTTCTTCGAAACTTTCCAGAAACTAAAACAAAACACACCCAACCAAACACACTTAAGTGCTCTAGAGAAGGTTTGGTTTTTATTAAATACTTTATATGGAGATACATCTTTGAGAACTCTTGTTTGAGTGTATTGATCAAGTAACATGCGGTCATGACCTCATCTCCCATAAACCTCTTTGCAACTTGCATGTGGAACATGAGAGATCTTTAACTTCCATCAAGTGGCAGATCTTTCTCTCGGCCACACCATCTTGTTATGGGTTATAAGGGCAACTCATTTGGTGTAAAATGTCCTGCTTGGTTAGATGCTCTTGGAAGGCTTTGCTCATATATTCTTCGCCATTATTTGTTCTAAGTACCTTTAATTTTGAGTTAAAATGATTAGATATGTAAGGTTCAAAAATTTTAAAGGCGTTAAAGACTCTATCTTTTGAAGGCACGAAGTCTATCCAAGTATACTTCGACTTCTCATGTATCAAAGTGACAAAACATCTTATGATTATCTCTAGAAGAGAAATGTGAAGTCCAAACATCGAAATGCACAAGATTAAAGCAACTTTCATAAATAGTAAAAGATAAAGGATAACCCGACTTGCAATGTTTTCCCAAAATACAAGCTTCACAATCAACATTGTCAAAAGATAAAGAAGGTAACATGAGTTTCAAAGCACGAAAATGAGGGTGGCCAGCCCTACCATGCCAATCAAAGTCACTAAAGCCGCCAACGGCCGAATTAGAAACAACCAAACTATTGAAGCAAGCTTCAAGTCTCAATATCAAGAAAATTTACATTCTTGGATCCGAAAATAGCATAACAATTCAAGTCCATAACCGCTTTTCTAACCGATAAGAGATTGGAAGTAAATTCCAGCATATAGAAAGCTCTAGACTTCTTGTTAAATATGCCTAAGTTCCCTACTCCACTAACGGATATCCTATGTACATTTGCTATCATAAAACTCCGTAAACCCGTTTCTATGTTGCTAATCAAGTTCTTATCACTAATCATATGATGAAAACCTCTGGAATCAATAAGAAGCGGTTTAAAGAGGTAATAAGAGTATTAACAAATACAAGAATCCTTTAAGGTTTTAAAAGAGTTGATGAGAGTCTCTAAGTCAGACTTCTTGAGGACATCTCCATTGAATGAAGATAATGCTGCAGTCAAAGACTCATGCTCCGTGGAAGATGAGGCCGCACCTGATTCGGTTACCAAAGCTACTTTCATAATGTCGCTCCAATAGCCTCTTTTGACGGTTCTAGCACAAAGAAGGTAGTTCACACCTTTGAGAGTGATTGGAAGAAGGGAATTTTGGATGGATTCCATTAAAAACAAAAACTTTTTAATAAGGCTTTGCAAAGGCGAGACATTTCTTAGAGATCTAAACACTTATTTACCAAACTTAGATAGATGAGGTACCTGTCCTTTGGAAACCAGGAAAGTTTGAATCTTTCCTTTGCTTCCACTTGCATTCCCACCACTCTTCACCTTCATCTTCTATATAAACGAGCTTATACTTCACTCTTAGCATACACTCACTCATCCATTCTCTCACCTCACAAGTTTCTCTCTAGCTTTTTTTCTTTTTCTTCCAGCAAGTTTCAAGCTTGAACAAGAGAAAGTAGTGAACTAAAAGTCGAGTGAACCTTTGCAAAACCAAGTTTAAGTGCTGAAAGAGTATACTCAAACACGTCCCAATTGAGTGTACCGGTTGAGTGAAGTAGTTTATGGTGATTTTTTGTGATTTTTTTCTCCTAATCTTGCAGTCGTGATGTCTAGCTCAGCTTCTCTCATTGAATCACTTTCAAAAGCTTTCAAGAGCAAGGAAAATTTTCATGCGAAGCCACTTGCTAAGTTGAATATAAAAGAAGTGCAAAAATTTCTTGGAGAAGAAAGCTTTAACAAGGCAAGGGGACTGAGACCAGTTGTACAATCAGAGAGTGAAGGAGAAATTCCAGAAGTCAGTGAACATAGGGGAGAAGAAGAGGTTGCTGAAGAAGGTTCTCCAAATTCCGCTAAGTACATTGATAAGGATGATGTTGATGAAGCCAGTTTTGATAATGGTAAAGAAGGGGAAAATCAAGAAACATAGGACATAAGAGATGTTGCTGCCTTGATATGAGATGGTTACTGTGAGGAAGAAGCAAGAGAAGCTTATGAGATCACTCTGGCCGAGCAAAGGGAGAACTTAGTTTTGACAAAAACTGATCCAAAAGGAGCTTTAAAGGTGTTAACGTAAATGTCTTTTGAAGGGACTTGCTACTCACATCAACAAACTATGGATAAACTCGACATTACTAGAGATGTTGACCTCTTATTTGAAGCTTGTGGACTATCAACATTCATGTCCCTTGTCTCTCGTACATACAAAGAATAAACCTTGCATTTTCTACCGACAGTTCACCTACACTTTTTGATTAGAAGGTTGAAAGCTTGATGGAAAAGGACGGTCGAGGACACACCACTATATTAGTGAGCAAGAAAAAATATTAAGTTTACATTGAGACAGATCCATAAGCATTTTGGATTCAACAGAGGAGTGAATGACTATCCCAATATGGAAAAGGACGAGTTAGAGGAGCTGTGGCAAATGATTGCTGGTCCAATGGAGTTCAATTCATCTCGTTGTAAGGGTGCAAGGATCGGAAACCATGTCTCAGTTACATTCGCAATAGACCAATGGCCCAATAAGTCTTGAAGAGATGCATATGCCAGTTGCTACAGGCCAGATGTGACATCCATCCAAGGAGATGTGGACAATGCTGGATTGGCTTCTATACTTGCTGCTAACCTCACCTCTTACAAAAGTTGGGCCAAACCTTTGAAGAAGATCATCAAGGTCGATTTGTATTAGAGGAGTTGTGAGGCAGATTCATAAAGCTTATGGTGTGAAAGTTGACAAATCATAATGGGTTGAGCCCTGATTCATGAATATTGATTACCTTAAGAGGATTAGTTTTCTTGCCAAGAAAGATCTTGGTGGGAAGCATGTCTATAGATTTCACCACCTAGCAAGGATGGTTGCCACCTAATTCTTCCATGTCCATAATTGACATTGATTAGGATATGGAAGAATGCATTCTTCATTCCACCATTAGAAGTCTTGATCGATCCAAGAATATCAGCTTCTCCTCCTCACTTCCTCACTTCATTGTATATACTGCTACACAGTCCTTACTTGGTCTAGGCCATCTTCAAGTGAAGGACCGAAAATAAAGTCATGAGAAGGAAGGCCCAAAGTGTTCAGCCCATGAAGAAGGATACTTGAAGAATATTTGAATCAACCTTATCCACATTACTAGCCGTTTGTCATGTGGTCCCAAATGTGGTGCAACGGCTAGAAGTGGTCCCAAAGGCTTTGTGCATTATGTTTTTATGAATCTTGTTGTAATCGTTGGCTGGATACATTTCAGTCTTCTTCTCTATTTAAGACCATGTAATGAGAATCAATAAACTCATCTTCTTTGCGAGTCTTTCTTTCAATTCTCTCTAATCTTTCTTTCCCCCTACACTCAACACAAATGCGGCTCTCTTTTTCTTATTCACTATTATTCTGCAATCATCATCTATTCTTCTTAATCTATTCCGCATAATCTCACAACAAGGACAAGATTTCATGTAGATTGTGGTTCAATTTTTTTGGATCAGCTAGGTATAGGTGGATTCGATTTTGGGTATTCAAATGCTTTTGTTTTATGCATTGAAAGGAATGAAAGAAAAGAAAGGGTAAAGAGTTCTAAGGAGAGAAAGATTGTGGGGAAATAAGAATGGGAAAAAGGTTTTAAGCTAAAGCAATCTTTATTCGGTTTTTTCAAATCTTTTTCTCTGGTTTGGGCTATTTAATGAGAGTAAATCCATGAAGAGTTGCGTGATGATGAAGATAAAGGGTTTTTGGCTAGGGAACAATTTGTTCCTTTACCTACACTTTCAAATCCAAGTCACGGTTTTGGTTTCTTTGTTTAAACCTTTACCTTGTAACAATGAGGAGGAAAGAATGGTAACTGTTGTTGAAAATCATAAGGGTGAGAATAAAACTCTCACCTTTAAGCTTCATTCATCTCTAAGTCCAAAAAAAGGAGGGGTCTTTCTTTGATTTTTGAAAATGAAGGGGAAAATGGTGGTTATTGTAAAGAAAGTTTCCATATTGCCTCATTTAAATCCCAATGTCACGAGCTTTCTCTCTGTTTTGTGATAACGATGTGTAAAAATGGTGACTTTGATGGTTAAACATTAGAAAGTAAGAAAAGTCTTAACATTTGTCTCATTTGATGCTCTAAATAATGCTTTGTTCAAGTTTAAGTGGTAATGAAGGATAAAGATGATATTTTTGGTGATAAACCATAAGGAAGAGAGGAAATATCTCAACTTTCGTCCTATCTAAATCCCAAATCAAATGTTTCTTTACATGTTTGACATTGAAGAAAAGGATAAGCTATGAATGATTATCACAAGGACTTCTACATAGAACCCTTTTCTAAGTCAATCCAAACCGCTTGTTTCGTGTTTCTCTTTATTTTTCAAAACTTTGGACGGAGGCATGTGTCTTCTTACGAAGTTCATGATCTAAGAGGTCCATCGGAGTTGCTCATGCAGTTTGGACTTGCATTTTTGAGTGAACTATGGAAAGTTGCATAACTCTCATGAGTGAAGCATCCAAAAGTCATGATGAATGCTCATGATCTGTTTTATTTAAGAAGGGAAGAGGGTCAAAGTGTGCTTTGCTACTATAAGTCTAAGCATTCAAGATCTAGTAAATCCCACAAGAACTCTTGTGAAACAAAGGAGGGAACCTCGGTTTTAAACCCTTGTAAAAGGGAAGTGGTAAAATCATGTTGAATCCCATAGCCTTTTGTCTTGTTAGAGATCTGTAGCCATATGGTGAGATTCTTATGAATCTAAATCATTCGAGTCATGGTGTATCCATTTATTAAGAGAGGAATGAAAGCAAAATAGGAGCTTAACTCATTTGAGTGTAAGTAATCAAGAGCTTAGTGAATTCCATCATGTCTCACAAAACACAATAATGATCCTTGGTCTGCTTTGATTAAGCTCTAAGACTATGATGAATCCAAATCTTGTGAATTCTCAAGAGAGTGAGCCATAGCCAATATGATGAAAATAGACCATGGATCACTTAAGTTCGTTAAGTCCATTGGCTATTATCTTTAAGGGAAAATGTATGATTCGCAAGGCTCCTATCGAGTCCTTGTCCTTAAGATCAAAATTTTTCCTAGGCCTCAAAGTGATAAATCATAGTCAAGTATTATTTCTTATGATCACAAAACAAAAAATGACTTTGGTTTATCCATTTTGTCTAAAGGAAACGCTCGGGTGTAGGTTATGATCATGGTTGATCCTATCTCTCAAATGAGGGTAAATTGACTTCGTGGTGAAGAATCATGAAGAGAAAGTGTTTATCCACTAACTGATTGTTACCAAAGTGTCGGAAGAATCATGAAGGGAATACACAATGTGTTGGTACAAACCTTTCTTGACCCTCGGAGATAAAGTGCCAACAAACATGTCTTATGGTAAAGGATCAAATCGTGAGGTGGAGACCCAAGCTCAATCAAACGGACAAACTAACTTGGGGTTCCATAAGCAAAATCTCCTCTCAATATGTCCCCAACAAAGAACAAAAAGAAGGAATGACTCCTAAACCTCTCCCTTGTCTATTTAATTCATATATCTTTAGTTTTGTTTTCTTTTACCTTGTTCAAGATTGCTTCCCTTATTCAAGTTCTCTATTCCTCAAAATAAGTACTTTAAAATCTTGAATCTTCGTTTGGAAGGTTTAGGGAAGTCAATATGTGAGAACTCTCAAAGAGGTCATTGGATAAAGGAGTATGGTTGATGAACAAAAGGAATGAGGTTAAGAAGCAAGGAAGGAGGAAATTCACCAATGGATCTCAAAAATCAAGGTGGATGAGGTATATTCTAGAAAAGTCAACAAATGAGGTAGGAAAGTCAACAATTGAGGGTTGTGTACCACGGAAAGATCATTGGTTCGATAGGCATGTACCATGGGAACCTTCTTTCGGACCAAAGGAAAGTCAACAAACAGGCCAAGAAAGTTAAAGGAAAGTCGTCAATCACAGTTCGCGGGTCGGACAGTCATGGATCGCGGGTTGGACGGTCATGGATCGTGGGTCACAGATCAGAAGGTCATGGATTGCGGTTAATGGATTGGAAGGTCGTGGATCACGAGTCGCGGGTCGGAAGGTCATGGTTTGCGGACGCAGATCATACGATCGTGGATCGTGACATGCAGGCATAGACTCTCGTACTGCAAGTTGAGGAATCATGTACCATGGGTCAGATGAATTACGTACCGCATGCCAAGGTTACTCGGTCCATGGATTAAAGGTTTTGTATACCGAAAGTCGATGATCATGTACCGCGGATTGAGACCTTTTAAACCTTAGGCCGAGTCAGAAAAGTCAACAGTCGAGAAAAAGTCAACTTTTCTCAAAACTCCAATTCTCTGAGTTTATGAGTGTTGGGGTATTCGATGAAGGCTAGTAAGACTTTAATGAATCTTTTATCTTCAAAGAGAATCTCTCCCACATCAAGATTGGATAAATCAAGCCGTGAGGAAAAAAAAGACAAGTGTCCATAAAAAAATTGGGAGTTGCCTCAAATTTTCTTATCTCATTCCTTTGTGTACCAATTACTCAGATTTTCAAACTCAAAAGTCCATTTACTTGCTTGTGTCTATTTCTGGTTGATTTCTTGGTTGAAGGTACCAAAACCATAAGACTTCGAAGGAAGGATTTGAACGGAAGTGGCTCTTGGATAATGAAATAGGACTATGAAGGAAGATGAATGGACATGATCTCGACAATACTCATAAGCTAAGTCTTTCCAAACCATCTCAATTGTGCCATCACCAAAACTGAGAAAAGGGCTACTGTCTAAACTCTTTACATTATAAATCATCAATTATGTGTTTCTCTATGTTTATAAACTCTTTCGAATTGCTTTCTTAAAATTGCACAATATAATACTTAAATCTTTGAATTTCTTTCTAGAGGTTCAAAGTAGTCTTGTTGTGGACTCTCAACAAAGAAACAACTGGTGGAGTGGAGGAGATCAATGTTTGAGTATGAGTTACAAGAAGTGTAACCCGCCTACAAGCTTTGGTTTGGTGATGAGAAATTTCCTTCACATATCAAATGTGAAAAGAAACGCCTTCACAAATGTGAAGAGAGAAGGTCAATTGTCATGATTGCATAAATCAATCGTGTAAATAAATCAAATAAAGACAAAAGGTCCAGCTGCAAGGTCATGGTTGAAGGCTCCTCGGCCATGAGAGGGAGTACAAGATGTCATAGTGATGTTACTCATATTTTGTCGGTCTTGAGCTCATTATTAAAGTTATATCTGGGAAACTTGTCTATGTTTTATTGAGATTTCAGGTCAAAAACGTTCGAAGTTGGAATCATGTTTGAGGGTGGAACATTGGAGGGGTTTGAAGCATTTTTTCGGCATTCTCCATGAAAGGAAGGACCGATCGATCTACCAATGATCGATTGATCATTGATCTCGAAGAATGATGCACACGATCTGAAGAACGACCTAGTCTCTGAGAAGATCAACTCATTATCCACGAGATCGATCAAGCGCCCATTGCTCGATCGATCCTAGCCTTTCGCAGAAACATAATTTCGCGATTTTGTACTCCTGTTTTGGGCCATATAAATACTCTTTTTCCTATTCTTTTTAGGAAGTCGTCTTTTATCTTCTAAGAACGAAATTTTATAGTTTTTTGAGAGTTTGTAACCTAGAAAGAAGATCTCTTCACACCTTAGAAGAATTTATGAATCGTCTTTATTATTTCTTTATGCAATCTCAATTTCAGTTCATCATGATTTGCTTTATTCATCGTTCTATGTCTGAGTAGATCTTAGATCGGATTTAGGGATTTTAGGGTTTTAGAATTCACTGTTGGGGAAAAAATAGGATTGATTAGTAGATGATTCTCTTTCTAATACTCGAATCTAATGCATAGATTAGTCTAATCACCTAGTCAATGATTTTAGGTTTTTAACATTTCAGAAGATTGTTAAGAGCCAGAACTAGATTAGAAGAGCAATTCCTTCACTACCAAGGAGACTTGATGCTAGGTTGGATTGTGGGTAATTGAAGCCAAACGATAAAGCCTATTTGTAATCTGAAACCAACAAAAGTTAGGACCTTTAGGTTATTGATAGAGGGGTAGACTCAACGAGAGTTGGTTTGCCTTTATTCATGTTCAAGCCGAGAATAAGATTAGAGTAGTTTCTGAATAGTTTTCCCGACATGAATTATAACTCCCGAATGAATACCCGACATTCAATTGCTTTAATTATTTGATTACATTCACATCTAAGTTGTTAGAATTCACTTCTCTTATTTGATTGATATAGCTTGCAACTTGATAGAAATCGATAGCCAGAAGTCAAGGGTCAGAACACCTATTCAATTTAGATAATCAGTAGCTTGCAACAGTTGAGAGAGAAAACCGAAGAGCTAGGACATGGCCACAATGGTACAACAGTTTCAAAGAGAATTGGCTGAGATTAGGAGAGTACTGGAGCCTACTCAATGCAGAGCGATAGGAGATATGGATACCCCACACATTTACTACCGAAATCGCTCAGTTATCCGTCCTCCTCCTATTGAGATGAATGATTATGAAATCAAACCTCAGCTCATTGGGTTAGTCAAGCAGTATGTCTTCAATGGACTTCCAAGGGAGAATCCTATGGACCACATAGAGAACTTCGAGGACATATGCGGGACCACTAGCTCCAATGGTGTACCTACTGATTATGTGAAGTGTAAACTTTTCCATCACTCACTCTCTGACAGAGTTTCCAGGTGGTTGCATTCACTACCTCTAGGATCACTCACCACATGGGCTCAGGTTCGAGCATCCTTTCTCGACCAATTCTATACAAAGTCCAAGACTACAGCTCTCAGGAGCAAGATTTCATCGTTTCAGCAACGATCTGGGGAATCTTTGAGTGAAGCGTGGGAACGTTTCAAGGAGTACCAGCGAGACTGTCCGCACCATGGGTACTCAGATGAACAGCTCCTCAACACCTTCTACAGCGGGATCGAGTGGGAGTACAAAAACTCTCTCAATGCTGCCAGCAATGGGGATTTCTTGACCAACACTAGAGACGAGGCCTTCACTCTGATCGACAATCTAGCTGCAAATTCTGGTAGTCATTATCTGGAGTATGATCGGGGTAGGTAGGTCAACAGTGTGGAAAGTCAGAGGATCGATGACATTGCTGAGAAGTTGGATTTGCTAATCCGAGCAAATCAGGGTAGTCATCGGAGTGTGAATCAGGTTGAGGACGATAGAGAACTAGCTCAGGTTCAAGATACTGCAGCTGGTTCTGAAGACCAGAGGGAGGTCGACTATGTTAACTGGCATAACAGGGATCAGAACCCGAATTACCTCTCCTACAGGAGCACTAATGTTGAGAATCCTCATGATGTCACTTTTCCAGCACCCACATTGCCTCAAGGGTCACCTTTTCAGCAAAAGCCATTCGTTCAGAACTCAGGGCAAAAATGGAACAACCAGAGACCGTTTGCTTAGAACGCAGGAGGGATTAATTAGCAAAGACCATACAAGCCATATGTGCCGCCGCCAATGCAGTAACAACCTCCAATGGCACCTTACAGGGACGTCGAATGAAGAAATCAAAGCCCTGATTAAGCAGCTCGCCGTTGAGCAGCAGAAAACTACCAGGGAGCTCAATGCTACCTGAATGAGAAGTTTGATTCAGTCTCTATGCACCTCAAGAAGCTGGACACACAAGTTGCTCAGACTGTGGAAGCTATCAGGCGCCCCCAAGGAGCTTTACCTGGGAAAATTGAGAAAAACCCCAGAGAATCTTGCAATGTGGTGAAATCTGAAGCAGGAATTTTGGTTGAGAGCAAGCAGGATCCTGAGGCTCCATACCCTAAAGAGCTTGAGAAGGTAGAAGATTAGAGAGAGTTTACGATACCGTGCCGGGTTGGACCGCTGGTTTTCAGTGACACACTATGCGATTCTGGAGCTAGTATTAATGTCATCTCCTTGGAGACCATGGAGAAACTTGGTATCAAGCTGATGCAGGAACATCACTCCTCTGTTTCGTTTGGAGATGCATCTTCGAAGGTCCCTAAGGGGAGACTTGTTGACTTCAGTCTCCTGGTTGGGAATTTCAAGATCCCTGCAGACTTCACGGTTGTAGAGATGGCAAGAGAAGGAGTTGTTCATATCCTGTTGGGAAGACCATTCCTCAACACCGCGGGCGCCAAGTTAGACTTTCTGAGTCAGAGAGTCGTTTTGTAGAACGTTGATCAGAATGTCCCATACCCCATTCGAGCTTCTTCGACTTGTTTCTATGGTATGATTCAAGATGGTGAAGAAGATAATGACTATGACGAGCGGTATGAGCTGTTCCGTGAACACGAGAGGGATTCAGCTGAACATCAAAACACTTGTATCCTTTATCATCTTGACAAATTCTGCAATTACGATGTTAATGGTCTTGTCATAAAGATTTTTGCAGGTAGCCATGGTATTGGTGCTGGTGGAACCTACACGGTCAAATAAATAGGCCGCGATGGAACTGTTGCATTGTTGGATGCATCAGGAAGAACGATACACACAAAAGATGAACAGCTGAAATGATTCATCATTGAGGAGATAAGTGTACAAGGAGTGAGCAAACCTCACTCGAGCAGCTCTGCCATCTGAATGGCGTCCGAGTCAAGGTAATGACTGTAAAAGAGCGCTGAATGGGAGGCAACCCACTGTTAGGTAATTTGTTTTTCGTTTTTCCTTTTCGTTTGAGTTAACTTTTGTCTTGGGTGTTTTTAAAGTAGGAAGTTCTTGGAGGCATGGATCGATCGATCTTCCTATGATCGATCGATCTAGGGGCATATAGTGGGATGCGCACGATCGACAACATGACTATGTACAAGGCATCGTCCGATCAGGGGTTGCACATGATCCCTTGCCCGACTGAAAAGGCATAGATCGATCGATCGGTGAAGTAGCGCACGATCCGATGCCTGACTGGATGAGTATAGCCTGACTGGATGAGCAAAGACCGACCGATCAAGCAAAAATGACGGACTATCCATCGCACGACCAAGTGTGCATGGATCAATCGAGTAGAGAAGCCGCACGATCCAGGGCACGATGTAAAGAAAAACGGATCGATCAAGTAAAATAAGGAGATTTGCGCACGATCCACTGCCTGACCGAGCATGTAAGGATCGATCGAGCAATGCTCGCTAGAGCATCGATCGATCGAGCAACTCGGGGATCGATCGATCCCTGACCAAGGTTCATCTTCTTAAACGCGCAGAACAGATGATGTACATCACCCTCCCATTTCCCCACCTCACCTCAATAAGATGCAGAGAGAACATAGAGTTCAGACCTGACTTGTCGCATCCCGAGATCTTTGGTAAGCTCAAGGAGAAGGAGGCTGCACCGAAGCTCGATCTCGGAGAGCTGGAGCTTCCACCTCCACTCAGTTTGTACCTCCAGCATCTGCCGCTTCATCTTCTGGCTTTCTGCTTCCCGAGTTTCCTGAGGAGGAACTCGGATTGCCTCACTACTCGCCGGACTTCACAGATCGGAAGTTCAGAGAGTGGCAGGTATAGAACGAGTGGAGGAAGAAGTCGATTCAGCAGACCATCTGGAACACATTGAGGAGGATCCTAGCCACCTTTTGTATGAGCGCACCTGACGCCGATCGTGACGAGCATGCTGCCACACCTACCGCACCGACCCACCAACCGGATGTTGCTGGACATCAGTCTGACGATGACGAGGATGATCAGACAGTGGATCACCGTCTTACTCGCCGCCGCAGAGCAACAGGCGCCCGCTATAGCGAGATTCCTGAGTAGCTTTTAGCTATTCCTTACTTGTTTTGCACTCTATTTTTATTACATTTAAGACTATTTATTCTTTTCATTTTTATTTCTTATGCGTGTTTATATGTCTTCCCTTTGGTTTATTTTTACACCGGGACGGTGTAAAGTAAGTCTGGGGGAGAACACTTTGGACTAACACATTTCTGTGTTGTGTTTCTTTTCATTTTAGGATTTTTGAGCTTTTGAGACTGACATCAGATCATTTGCTTTTCTATTTCCTTAGCATTATCCTGAACTTAGTATCACTTGTTTTGCATTTGTCAGGAATTGATTAGACTATTGGAAAACCTAGAGACAAAGCAACACTCAGTTTCAGAGCACACTCATCTCAACTTTCAGGGGATCTCATGCTGATTTCACACATAACCTGACTTAATCCTCTCGTCAAGGGAATTGGTAATACATCCGGTATATTCCTTCTCTTTACTCAATGAAGGATGTTCATTGTAAGTTTGATTATGTATCTCTCTTCACCATGTTCAAGAATCTTGAGCCAAAAATTCTGACTCGATATAAATTTTTGCATTAAGTTATCCTAGGGTAAAAGTTTTCCAATGACGCTGCAAATTTTTAGAGTGAATTAAATGTCTCTAAGGATACATCCAATGACATGACCTTTTTCACTTTATTGATTAGCTTACTGACGGAAAACTCCAATGAAGCAACTTACTGGTAAGAATTGTTTTTATGAAAAGAGAGAGATGGAATCAAACTGAAGGTAGTTTAGAGAGTAGAAGTAGGAACTCTAAGCCTTTTGATCGATATTCCCTCGAATGAAACCACACTTAGATTTATTAGGGAGTCAGTATGTGAGCTCTGATTGTCTGTTTTGAGGTGTGACGCGAGATTGTTGTGTTTGCTAAGTCTAGGGGAAGTACAAAGTGGTCTCGATTTTGATGATTCGTATTCTTGTGATCACTTTGGACTTGATATGCAGGATCTCGAGAGAATCATTTGTCTGATGAGACGTGATTTCCTACTATCGTTCTTTCTTTGCTTGAGGACAAGCAAGAAGCTAAGTCTGAGGGAATTGATGTTACTCATATTTTGTCGGTTTTGAGCTCATTACTACAGTTATATCTGGGAAATTTGTCTATGTTTTATTGAGATTTCAGGTCAATAACGTTCGGATTTGGAATCATGTTTGAAGGTGGAACATTGGAGGGGTTTGAAGCATTTTTTCGGCATTCTCCATGAAAGGAAGGACCGATCGATCTACCAATGATCGATTGATCATTGATCTCGAAGAATGATGCGCACGATCTGAAGAATGACCTAGTCTCTGAGAAGATCGACTCATTATCCAAGAGATCGATCGAGCGCCCATTGCTCGATCGATCCTGGCCTTTCGCAGAAACCTAATTTCGCGATTTTGTACTCCTGTTTTGGGCCATATAAATAATCTTTTTCCTATTCTTTTTAGGAAGTCGTCTTTTATCTTCTAAGAACAAAATTTTACAGCTTTTTGAGAGTTTGTAAGCTAGGAAGAAATATCTTCACACCTGAGAAGAATTTCTGAATCCTCCTTATTATTTCTTTATGCAATTTCAATTTTAGTTCATCATGATTTGTTTTATTCATCATTCTATGTATGAGTAGATCTTAGATCGAATTTAGAGATTCTAGGGTTTTAGAATTCACTGTTGGAGAACAAAAAGGATTGATTAGTAGATTATTCTCCTTCTAATACTTGAATCTAATGCATAGATTAGCCTGCTCACCTAGTCAGTGATTTTAGGTTGTTAACATTCTAGAAGATTGTTAAGAGCCATAACTAGATTAGAAGAGCAATTCCTTCACTACCAACGAGAGTTGATGCTAGGTTGGATTGTGGGTAATTGAACTCAAACGATAAAGCTTATTTGTAATCTGAAACCAACGAGAGTTAGGACTTTTAGGTTATTGATAGAGGGGTAGATTCAACGAGAGTTGGTTTGGCTTTATCCATGTTCAAGCCGAGAATAAGATTAGAGTAGTTTCTGGATAGTTCTCCCGACATGAATTCTAACTCCCAAATGAATACCCGACATCCGATTGCTTTAATTATTTGATTACATTCTCATCTAAGTTGTTAGAATTCACTTCTCTTATTTGATTGATATAGCTTGCAACTCGATAGAAATCGATAGCGTAACTCAGTTCTCCGTGGATTCGATCCCTAAATACTATTTTGTTTGCTGTGCACTTGCAGTAGGATATAGGGTTAAAACTCGTTGTATCACATGGCCGTCGCAATCAAATCCTTCTCATGAAGAAAAGATCAATTGGAAAGGATGTAAACCTTTTAGACATACTTGGAATAAACATCAAAGTGACTCCACCAAAATGGATAATATGAAGTACGAAAGGATCAAGGAACTGATAAAACAAGATATGAGCTTGCCGAAACACAAAGGAGTTGGTGTATCTAGAGTGGAACATCTGACTGTGTCTTCTCTACATGGTTGCTAAGGTATGAACCTAACTCAAGATCCCTTTACTACTAGGAGAATAAGCAAAGGTAACAAAGAGCCAAAGGACACATTAAATTTAGAGGGATGGAATCAATCAAGGAAGGATCCTTTTGTGGCGATGAACGAACGGGGGAGTCTCATTGGATGCACACACACAAAGATCTGAAGCCTCTAGAAGAGTCAAATGGAGACAAGACTTCTAGCATCTCATCAAAGATCATAGCTACATCATTGAAACCGTGAATGTTATACTCTTTTTCTCTTGGTAAGGTTTGTCCCATGATGTTTTCCTTATCAAGGTTTTTAATGAGGTAGTTCTTTGCGGTTTCCAAACTTGGTCTTTGGTGACCAACATTGCAAGATTGCAGGGGAGTGTTAGAAATAAGAGTGGCAGCCTTACTATCATGAAAAGTCCGTACACCTTTCTTACTTGGTCTCAGCTATCTTCAAGTCATAGATCGAAAGTAAATTCATGAGAAGGAAGGCTCAAAGTGTTCAGCCCATTAACAAGGATACTTGAAGAAGATTTGAATCAACCTTATCCACATTACTAGCCGTTTGTCATGTGGTCAAACGACTATAAGTGGTCCCAAGGCTTTGTGCTTTATGTTCTTATGAATCTTTGCATTTCTTCTTCTCTATTTAAGACCATGTAATGAGAATAAATAAACTCATCTTCTTTGGGAGTCTTTCTTTCAATTCTCTCTACTCTCTCTCTTTCTACACTCAACACAAATCTGATTCTCTCTTTCTTCTATACTCTTATTCTTCAATCTTCATATATTCGCCTTAATCTATTCCGCATAATCTCACAACAGGGACAAGATTTCATGTAGATTTCGGTTGAAATTTTTGGATCAGCTAGGTACAGGTGGATTTGATTTTGGGTACTCAGATGCTTGTGTTTTATGCATTGGAAAGAAATGAAAGAAAAGAATGGGTAAAGAGTTATAAGGAGAGAAAGGTATGAAAGCTTTAGAGTGTTCTAGTAAATGTTTTGGCGAAATAAGAATGAGAAAAAGGTTTTAAGCTAAAGCAATGTTCAAAATAGACAAGAGTTTAGAAATTCTTATGTCTAAGAAAGAAAATAGCCAAAACAATATGTGAATCTCTAGCCACTAAAAGTCACAAAACAAATTATCTCCTTAGATTGAATATGGAAAGAAGCTTGAGATTTTGATCTTAAAAGGGTTTATGGCTAAAGAAGAAAAAGCCTTGTGATGAAAGGGTAAACTTAAGATCATTTTATGGGATTAGATATGAAAATGTTTCAGTTTGATTTTAGGTGCATGGATATATGAGGTCTTGTTTTTGTATGCATCTATTGACTCTCATATTTAGCATTATACTAAAGTTTATTTCATTCATTGAGTGATCTTTTGCATAATTGATTAACAAATTTACTAAAAGAGATCATTTTAATCTCTTAACCTTACCTTTAGCCAAACAAGTTCTTAGGAGATGCATATCTTGATCCATGGTTCTGAATTAATGAATGCCAAAAATAATGGTTGATGTGAATGCATATGTAGGTTGAGGTTGAACTTAGATTGAATTGTGATTGGCACAACTACATGTGATTTGACATTGAGTTTATCATTTGAATTAGCTTGTCTTTGGTTTTGAATCCCACTTGCAACCTCTTCTCCTTCTTGGTTCTATTTATTTGCTTCAGAGCAAACAAATACTAAGTTTGTGGGAGTTGATATGTATGCATTGTAGCTAGTTTTATGTGTCTTATTTAGTCTAATTTGCATACACTTAAATAGCATTTGCACTATCTTAAAGTCCTTTTAGTTTCATATGCATACTTTGCATTATCATTGTATACATATTGCTTTGAAGTAGTTTTTAGGCACCTTAGAGATCAAAATTGGAGAATTCTGGACGTGAGGAGTACCCCTGGATCAGAAAAGAGGATGAAACATGACGTGAAACCGCAAAAGAGGAATTTGGCTAAGCTCCATCAAGACACTCAACCAGACTCGGTCGAATGTGTAATTTACTAACGTATTAAGCTAGACTCAACCACCTTACTCGATTGGATTAGCTTGAGTACCATAAATTCTGAAGACCACACAACACTCGATTAACCTTTGGTCGAGTGGCCCTATATTTTTGAAATGATGACTTTTTTAATATTGTGTTGACTTTTTAGGTTTTGCAAAAAAGAGTATAAATACTCTTCTTAAACCACAAAAACATGATGCACATTTAATTTCCTCTTTTGGCTAAGTTTTAAGTAGAACTCTCTATTTTCTTCTCTTTTTAACCTCTCTTGAATGCTAGGATTCTTGAGAAAATGAGATAGATTAGTGTAGATCTAGAGATTTCTTGCTTAATTAAGATTGTTTATGCTGAGATCTCTTCAGTTTAAGTGTGCTTAATGCATATTTCTCCTTGATCACTTGAAATCTGAGTTTTGCATTCCTCACCCACAAAGGTGTTTATTAAAATGCCTGA
>JAKUCM010004292.1:0-60525 GCA_023374145.1 Lepidium sativum | reverse complement strand
CTTTATGTTGACAATATCATCTTGACAACTTCCTCATCACTCTTACTTCACAAGATCATCTCCAAGTTGAAGACTGAGTTTCCGATGACCGATATGTGAAAGATTCATCACTTTCTCTGTGTAAAAGCTGATTTTAATGCCACCAGTCTCTTCCTAAGCCAATCTGCCTATTGATATTCTTCATATTTTGTCAGTTTTGAGCTCATTATTACAGTTTTATTTGGGAAATTTGTCTATGTTTTATTGAGATTTCACGTTAAAAATGTTCAGAGTTGGAATATTGTTTGAAGGTGGACTTTGGAGAGGTTTGAAGCATTTTCCGTCATTCTCCACGAAAGGAAGGATCGATCAATCAGTTATCTCAAAGGATTATGCGCACGATCTGAAGAACAACTTGCTTTCTGAGAAGATCGACTCATCATCCAAGAGATCAATCGACCACCCAGTGCTCGATCGATCCAAGCCTTTCGCAGAAACCTAATTTCGCGATTTTCAACCCTTGTTTTGGGCCCTATAAATACTCTTTTCCTATTTTTATTTGAGGGCCGTCTTTTTGATATTGGAGAACAAAATTTTACAGAGTTTTAAGAGTTTGTAAGCTAGGAAGAAGATCTCTTCATACTTGAGAATAATTTCTGAATCCTCTTTATTCTTTGTTTATGCAATTTCAATTTCAGTTCATCATGACTTGCCAATTTTGTTGTTCTATGTCTGAGTAGATCTTATATCGGATCTAGGGATTCCAGGGTTTTAGAATTCACTGTTGGGGAACAAATATGATTGATGAGTATATGATTCTCCTTCTATACTCGAATCTAATGCATATATTAGCCTGATCACCTAGTCAATGATTTTAGGTTGTTAACTTTCCAGAAGATTGTTAAGAACTAGAACTAGGTTAGAAAAGCAATTCCTTCACTACCAACGAGAGTTGATGCTAGTTTGGATTGTGGGTAACTGAACCCAAACGATAAAGCCTATTTGTAATCTGAAACCAACGAGAGTTAGGACCTTTAGGTTATTGATAGAGGGGTAGATTCAACGAGAGTTGGGTTGCCTTTATTCATGTTCAAGCTGAGAATAAGATTAGTTCATGAATAGTTTCCTTGACAAGAATTCTAACTCCTGAATGGATGCCTGAAGTCCGATTACTTTAATTATTTGATAACAATCACATTTAAGTTGTTAGAATTCACTTCCTTCATTCAACTGATATAGCTTGTGATTCAATAGAAATTGAGAGTGTAACTTTGTTCTTCGTGGATTCAATCCCTAAATACTATTTTGTTTGTTGTGCACTTGCAGTAAGATATATGGTTAAAACTCACAATATCACCTACACGCAAGACATCATACACCGTGCTGGTATGATAGATTGCAAGCCTTTCGCCACTCCGGTTGATCTTCAGTCCAAACTATCAATCAATGATGGCGATCTCATTGACAACCCAACTTACTATCGCAGTCTTGCTGGTGCCCTACAATACTTAACCTTCACGCGTCCGGATATATCATACGATGTTCATCAAGTCTGCCTCTATATGCACCAAACTCGAGTACCTCATCTTCAAGCTCTAAAACGCATTATCCGCTACTTGCAGGGCCCTCTTCACTCCGACATTCAAATGACCAAAGGAAACATTGACACTCTCACCGCCTACTCCGATGCAGACTGGGCCGGCTGCCCTGATACTCGACGGTTCACCTCTGATTATTGTGTTTTCCTTGGTCCCAACCTCATCTCCTGGTTCGCAAAGCGCCAACCGACACCGTCAAGATCAAGCACAGAGGCTGAATACAAAGGCGTAGCCAACACCGTAGCTGAGCTAACATGGATCCGTAATTTGATGCTTGAGATCCATCGCCCCATCACGTCCGCGTCAACAGTCTACTGTGACAATGTTAACTCCGTTTACCTCTCCACAAATCCAGTTCAACATCAAAGAACTAAACACATAGAGCTGGACATTCACTTCGTACGAGATAAAGTTGCTGTTGGAGTCGTTAGAGTTCTTTATGTCCCCACATCCCTATAGTATACTGATATTTTTACGAAGGGGCTACCTTCTTCACTTCACAGAGAGTTTCATTCACAGCCTCACCGTTCGAGAATCCTATGATGCGACTGCGGAGGGGGGAGGGGGGGGGGGGGGGGTGTTAGGAATAATATATTCCATATTTAGATTATACTGTGAATATTTGAATTGTGTATAATCCCTTTGATTTAGGAGACTTCCATATTCTGTGGAACCTCCATTGCTATATGTATCGATGTAATTCATTGTTAAAGACGGGGAATGATATTCACTTTCATCGCCGGTTTAGTTTGTAATCGTTTGTTTTCTTTGATCTAATCTATAATCTTTAGTGAAAAATAAAACAAAATAAAAGCAATAAACTGTAGATACCGTCCTATTACATTTTCTTAGGCACTAGCTTTCATAGTTACAAACCTATTCTAAAGACATTCATATATGTATAGTTATTTATTTATGTCACTAAAAATTATTGTACTTTCATCTCATAAAAATTAAAAAGAAGAGTACTTCCTTTTCTCATCTTTGAACCATAGTTTATTACCATATCTTCTCTATTTAATTCGAGCAAATCTCTAGTTAAAATGTTCTAACTTCAAATAAGATATGTGGGGCACGCAATAACCATAGATATTTCATTTCAATTAGTTTTTTCTTGATTCATTAGGTTATTATAGTTTTTTGTTTTTCCAATAATTGGATTGATAAGATACAATTTATATTTTAAAATTTATTTATAATTTATCAGTTATAGTAAAGAGAGTTTAAGTCTTTGATGCTAAAATTATTAGTTGAATTACTATAATTATTAGTTCAAATAAAACTAGGTCTTTATAACTTTATGAAAATGTATATGCATAAGTAATTGTATATAATATAAGATTTATCGAATAGGACTGATACTCTATCCACTTTAATTGGATACCTATCTCTAATTCGCTAATCCAGTTTAAACAAATTTATCTTGTGTAACGAAAATTGGCTTTTAGAATGTAGGGACATAAGACAGATAAGCCTGAGTAATTGAGCCACTTTTAAATTTGATTAAATGAAGACATTAACACAATCTAGAAACTTGGTGAAAGCTAATTTTGTGAGAGTAAAATAATAAAGAAAAAAGTAGTACTGATGCTCTTTTCTATTTTTTTCACATGCTCTTTAAAGTAAAGAGGGCAAGTATTCTGTTTGTTAGTTTACCAAGCACAAACATAAAGCACCAGTCAATCTTTTCAATAAACCGATTCTTATTGGTTTAAGTCAAAGTTGGCAGAATAATTATTGATAACAAATTTATAACTTCAATATTTAATTATTGTTGTTCGAGAAACTTATGGGTTCCTAGGTATTTATTTTATTTAATACATTATCTTCACCTGTAACGTGCCTACTTAACCAGAATTTGATTCCCTATATATTATTGATTCATGCACAAATCAAAATCAATTTCGGGATTTTAAGACGGATCAGGGAAACATATTTCTGGACCACACACTTCACACTTTAAATAGGTTCAATTCAATCCAATATGTAAAGCAAAGTAAACTATATATCTAACTTAGATTCTGGTTAAATTCTATGCACTAAGGTTATATGACTCTTGATTTTAAGAGCCATAAAGAGATAGAGATTATTCAAGTCTACTAAAGTAGACAAGAAGAAGACTAATGATTGAACCAAAAAATTTATTTCCACGCTTTCGTATGTCTCATTTCTATGTACCCATTTCTGTTTCCATGCAACGTAGGTAATCATCAATCACATATGCAACCTGATAATTATAAGATTCTAAAATGTATGATATGCAAAATATTAGTCTAAGATGAGAATCAATAAATGATAAATCATATCAAATAATGTCAAATGCTAAACAAAACTAGGTCTAGATACACATATATCGTGCCACAAACTCATGACCGCCTCAAAGTCTTTTCTTCTTCTTTTATTGTGGACAGAATTAAACGATTGCATCTTGTGAAACTTTTGAGACTGTTTAATCGGCCTTTCAAGCAAGATCTTCTGGAAAATGCTTGTTAACCTACATCATGGAAAGATTCATGCTGATCTTGAAAGACTAGTGTATAAGACAGGGATTGTGTTGGATTACTACAACATTGCTGGCTTGGATGCTTTAAAAAAGTGTGTTGCCTTAGAAATCCCTTTGAGTCGACTAGTTAATGGTATACTATTGATTAACAGTTAACAGAATACAAGTGGACAGGCGATAAAGAATTATATAAATGAACAAGTAAAAGAAAAGAGTGAAGAATGTGGAAATGGGAACGTAAGTGAAAGTGATAGGGAAACTAATGGAATATCTGTTTTTCTTTAGACATCAATGGAAGCTGACGCAGAGAACATATCCTTCCAATTTTACTTTACTCATTACATCATTTCATCTAATCACACCCAAGTATTTCTTTCAACTAGCTTTCTACTATTTACTTACTATATGTTTTTTTTTTTACATATTGTAACGAATTCCATGTACAATGGCAATTATATAGTAATTAATATATGAATGACATAGATCTATCTATTCGTTTGTAATTGATTTTAGATTTGAAAAAACTTTGCTTAATATAAATCTCTACTGACTAATCCAAAAATTTAGATGTTATCGATATATATATATATATACACATATGTTAATTTGGCTGTTTTCTATAATTTTTGTATGTGGTGTTTGTTTTGCAAAGTGTATTTTTGTAAGTTGTTTTTACACTTAGTGAAATTTGTTTTCGGACAAGTCGAAACTACTTATAATTTTAAAAAGCATAACTTTTGTTTTGGTAGTGTGGGGCTTACCCAAATGTGTTTTTTAAAATTTATCAATTTGTTTGTGTTACCCTCCTTTTGTTAGCTTCTTAAATGTAAACTATTTAAGTAGGCCTTCCTTTCTTTATTCAAGATACCTTCGCTTTCTTTTAGTTTTTTATTTTTGTAATAATATATTTTCTCCTTTCTCACGATCCATGTATTATTAAATCAGGATTGGAACATGTATACAATATACTGTTCAATATTTTTATCTATAAGTTTGGAATATGTCGCTATCTATATTTTTTTTTTTTTAGAAATTGGATAGACAAAATCCGATTTATAATCAAACTCCTAACAATATATGTAAGATAAATACAATTATCTAGAGTCGAAATCAGATAGAAAATATTATAACACTCTACCACTTAATGAAAAACATTTATCTATTTATTTTGAAGAAAAAATAATTTTATTTCGTGAAGAGATAGAAAAACTACAAATACAAATAAAAAGGCAGTGTATTAATCAACCAAAAGAAGGTAAAAGTAATTTTAAAATCAAGTAAATATAGATCATAACAATAACATGTAACATAATAGTCTGTATACAAAATGTTTCAATTATGTAACCATCCATCTAAACAATGACAGGTAAACTAAATCTGCTCCATATCAAAACTAAATCACTTATTAACTCCATTATACAAGAATAACCACTAGAAGTCTAGAAACATGATTCCATTTAACACTCACTCTACAAAGTACTTATACTATTAAGTAACATTAAATAAGAGTCACTAGACATTAATCATTGTTTCTTAATACAATAATGAATCATGCACAATCCAATGCACTAGGAATAACAATTCCTTGCACGGTCTCTTCTATAAAACCCCCCTCACATCCCAATCTCTTCTCACCAATTTTTTCATTAAAAAAAAAAACTCACAATATTCATCCTCAGAAACATACAATGGAAGGAAGACGATATGATTATTATCAAGAGACCAGAAACACAAGTTCTTCAATGGTGGTGCCTCACTCTCCATGGCATTCTCCTGTTCCTTATCTCTTTGGTGGTTTAGCCGCCATGTTAGCTCTTATCTCCGTCGCTCTTCTCATTCTCGCTTGTTCTTACTTGAAACTCTTTGACTCCGATCAGAGAGATCTTGAGGCTGGAGATGATGAAAAACTAGACAATGACATTAGGACGATGGAGATGCCGGAGAAGTTTGTCGTCATTATGGCTGGAGATGTCAAACCTACTTATTTAGCTACTCCGGTTTGGTCTGATGAGCAGAAGTGTACTTGCGATGATCGTACAGAAGAAGATGGAAGAAGAGATGTGTAGATGGAGCACCGGAGGTTACGGTGAACTCTTCCACATATGTTGATAGCAGATCCAGGCTCCATCTTTTCGGGTCGGGTCGGGTCATAATTTCCTGGACATTAAACTGTCGGATAGGATAAAGTTGGATTTTATCTCGTTTTTTTTGTTTGCTTAGTTAACTCTAATTCGTATGGTTTTTTTTATGTTAACAATTGAGTTGACGAGTTCCAACCACAACTCCCCAAAACCCTCAATAATATCAAATGAAGATTACACAACTATTTGGAATCGAATTCCTAGTTAAAAAACAACAAAAATATATTTAACCACTTGATTATATATATTTTTCATGTACATATTTTATTTTTATTTTGGCTGCTATAGCACTCCATTATTTTTTACACTTTCTGGATCATAAAAGAAAATCACCTAAGTAACTAAACTATTCCATTAATTTTTCTATTGTCATATCTTATGAGAATTGTAGTAGATGGATTAGTAGTTGGTAGATAATAAATTAAAGTTAAGAAAGAGGAACGTGTCGTCAGGTGAAAGCTTGAAGTGACATGGCGACAAAGTCGCATGCCGAAAACTAACCTATTCCATTGCCGCGAGCCCAAGTTTAGAATTATTCTCTTTGCACCTTTTCTCTTAAGAATGCTAAATACTTTCACTAAATACTTTCACTAAATACCATGAAATTATGTTCAAGACCTCCTAATGAAGTTATCTTCATGACTATATTCACTAAAAAAAGCATTAATGTTATCGTTAGATGGCTACGACGACATAAATAGTGACACTACTGCTTGTCACTAAAATTTGGCTTTTGAAGTATGAACAGATTGGTCCATTGGCTGGTCACGTGTGTACTGTCCTTTCCTTTTCTGGTTCAATTCCTGCTTTGTTTAGGTTAATGTCACACAAACGAATTCGCTTAAAATGATGCAACTTAAACTTTATATCTTTAACAAAAACAAAACTTATAGAATGGATAGTTTACAAGAGAAGATGTTTTCTTTACAGATAACGAGTACATCTGTACAGATATATATGATATATATATATATGTATATATCTTCCCACACTTGAAATAACCATTAAGGATCAAGGATCATTAGAAAAACGGTAGGGATAACCAAAAATAGAAGAAGTTCGTAATGCTTTATCGACTTCTTACAGTGCTGATTAGTTACAGCGGTTGAATATGTTTGGGGCTAGAGACAGAAATGATCCATCATGTGGAACACAACATCTTTGCCATCAGAATTTAGCCAATATGTTTTCACCTACAAAACACTCGACACCAAAATACAATAAAATGCTCCGGACAATATGGTTTTCATACCAAAACAGTAAAGAATTAAATCGGTTTTTGAGTTTAAAGTTCGTATCGTGAAACTTGCCTGGATGGTACTATGAGCGATATATCGTTGCTTGCTATTGTGAAAGCTGACATCTACTCTTTCCCAAGGTAGTTGACTGAGTCCATGTATCATTTCCTCTACATTCCATAACCATAACAGGATGAAGTTTTATACTACGAAAATATAAAGAAGACCAATGGGCGCTTCCTAAAAGTCTGATAAAGATATCATTTATTTCCAGAAAATATTAAATATAATCAAGTGAGAAATCAAGCAAACCTTCAAGATCAGTGTATTGCTCTGTTACTACTTTAGAAGTTGACTGACAACCACCATTGTCCTCATTTCCATTTTCTATGTGTATAATGTGTGGATAGTTTGGATCAGTTGCTAGAAGATTTGGCTGAGAAAATGAGAAGGGTTAGTTGATACATCCCCAACGTTATTAAAGAAGTTAATAGAACATAACAAGTAAACGCATACCTTGGGGAGTTCATTTGGACGGCGAATTGAAGATGTCCTCCATCCAACCATCGCTTTGTAGTCAGTTAAGGCAAACTCTCGTAAATGATAGAATTGTGAAAAAACCATTGACAGTTACTAAAAAAACATGCGAGTTCAGGGAAGGATACAATCAAAATTTACATTTGCATATGCCACACGACGCTTAAAAGCACGTAAAGCTGATCTGTTGAGGTCATATGAAGAGATGAGTACATTTCAATCTGCAAGTTACCAATGAAAACAACCAGAGACCAAAGCATTTACATGAATTTCAAGTCACCAGAATCTGTAGCCATCCGGATAAGAAGTGGAGGATTTTCATCATCGCTGTCTACCAGAAACAAATGCTTTCCAGTCTTCCCAGCAGCCAAGTGTGCAGTTTGGGATGCTGTTCTTTCAAGAAATGGAAGGCCACAAAGAATCGGGAACTGAGCGAACGAAGCAAAGAGCAAGCATGTCACACAGAAAGATATGATATATACACATAAGAAAACCTTACAGAAACATTTAACCTAGACATGCAATCTAAAACATCAATTCACCTGTCTATGTCCCCTTGAACCAAGATGGGGCGTGGCGAAAGTTATAAAGTTCATAGGTTCTAACCCAGCAATCCTGCCTCCTCTTGCGCTCTTATCTCTTGAAGGAGAGTCCAAAGAGTCGGCTTCGCCGGGGTGTTCATAGAGCTTCCCTATGGCATATCTTGCAACAAGACCTCCTAATGAATGAGCCACAAAAGAGATCTTCTTCAGCCCACTTCTGTTCTTAACAACAGCCAAAACCTGCACAAGATGTCAAACATATTAATCACGACCAATCACCAATCAATTTACAGCTTCAAGTTGTGATGACGAGAAACAACAATGCTGCCATAATACCTCATTAGCTAGCCTTTCACCCATCATATCAACACCATCAAATGTCAAAGTTGAGCAATTACTCTCGCTACCTGCTTGAATTACGTCATCAAAATCAAGAAATTCAAGTGCAGAAACTTAAGGAAGGAAGAAATATCGACACGCACGGTGCACAATTACTTTGCCCGGGAACTTCTTCACGAATTGCTCCGCCGCATATTTCCAATCCGTCGCACTAAAATCATGATCCAATCAAAGTCTATAATTGACTGTAATCTGAAACAGTTGTTAAAGTTCTATTGATGATCTACCTGCCAACAATTCCGTTCACCATGACCACCAAATGATCCGGCTTCTCTGACGACTCCATAGCAGCCGCATCGAACAAATCCTCGCCGCCGCTGTCGATCTCCGTCTTCAGCTCCTTTTTACCCCGATTCGTGGCGAAACAACCGATTCCAAGGCGGTTCATCCACTCCATTTGATTGAGATTCTTTGGTTGAGCACGGAGTCGGAGGTGTAACCCGGAAAAATGGAACTGATGTTGACTAGGCCGAAGAAATGGAGGTGAAGACGGAATCAAATCGGGGATTGAGATTTGGAATCTGAAGAAGGACGAGATCATGTGGAAGTAAATGAAGGAGTAAGAAGGAAGTAATCTTACTGACTACCGAAGTCACAAGTCCTTTAACTTTTCCGGCGAAGTAGCGTTACATTTGCGGCTTTTACGGAGATATTAGATTCTATACAACATAAAAGCATTTCATCATTTTACTTAACAATAATATTATAACTTAATTCTTTTTTTTGGGTCTAATTCGTTGAGTTCTTCTTAGAGCAACATTATTGGTGAGTTCTTATTAGAGTTTCTTAAATATTATTAAATGATTATATATGAGAAAAAGTGAGTTTAAAAAATATTTTAATAATAAAATAATAAAATAAGGTAAGAAACTCATCAAAGAGTTTCTTAAATAAGAAACTTTCATAGGATTTCTTAAGAATTTCTTAAATTTTTAATAATAAAATAAGTTAAGAAACCCTTAAGAAACCCTTGATAATGGTGGCCTTAGTGATCCAAGCAAGCAATGATTATAACAGATATGTTCTATTTTTTTCTTCTACCAACTTTACAGATTAAATAAAAAATTTAAAAGTTAAATAAAAATATAAACCGAGTATTGTCTATTCAACTATTACAAAAAACTAATTCTATATTAGCCCTAGTTTTGGAAGATTGACAGAAAATGAAGTATCATATACATTAAATGAGCTATGCAAATGAGCTGTGATTTACCGTTTGCCACTAAGTTAAAAGCCATTTGCTATCATATATCATATTTAATATGTATTTTTTAGTGTTGATCTAATTATTTACCAAAAAAAAGTTTTTTTGAAGTTTTTTTAATCAATCGAGTGAAAACCATCTTTTCCTCTCAAGATTAAGAATATATCTAGTCTTGGTTCCTCTATTTTCCAGTTTGGTTCTAACATTTATTTTTGTTTTCGTTTCTTCGGATTTAGAAATATGGTAAACACTAAAAAAATTTTAGTTTAGTTTGTTTTTTCTGTGTTTCAATTTTAAATGAGTATTTGAAATACAAACTGAATTATACCTCGACTAACTATTTCGATTTCGAAAAATTATGTTTACCTGTATTATATTGTTAGGAGTTTGAAGATTCAGCTATGGTTGGTCTGGCAAGGTTCAAAAATAATATTCATTTAATAGCTTTGTGAGTGCAAATAATGGTGGGCATGTTTACATGTAACACATATTGGAGTGTGTTCCCTCACGACTACCATTAACCACATAAGCCTATCTAATACGGACAGCATTAGCATTCACGAGACAACACATAACACATAACACAAACATATCATATACTTTGTATGTATATAAAAACACTATCATATCATATCCATCTAGTAAGACAATCCATAATTTTTCTGTTTATTATCTAAAATTTACAATCTGCTAAACAAAGCAATCATTATAATGGTAATCCACATTAAACGGTAAACAAACATAACCAGAGCCGCTGGAAACCAAAACTCAAATTTCTATCCATTCATTTCCAACACAAAAGACGTTTCCCTTTGATTCTGTAAATTTAAATATCATACTCGAATCTCAAAAACCATTACCACCTCCCAAAGATCTACTCTCAGAAAAAAGAGAGATGATGAACTCATCCTATTTACAAGTAGTATTACTCTTATGTACCATCAATGTCTTTATTTCTATTTCAATAACCAAAGCTGCAACAATCGGTGATATGTTCAAGATCAGTAAAGGGTTATGTATCGGATGTGACCACGACTCTTTACTTTTCTTATTCCGACAAAACTTGGTCCGTGCCGCAAAATTCGAACAACCTTTGGCTTGGGACCATAGACTCCAAAACTATGCTCAAAATTGGGCTAATCAAAGAAAAGGAGATTGTGCTTTAAGACACTCTTTCACAAATGGACAATTTTCATACGGTGAGAATGTTTATTGGGGATACGGTGCAAACTGGTCTCCGGCCGATGCAGTGATTGCGTGGGCTAGTGAGAAGAGATGGTACAATTACGGTACCAACAAGTGTGATCCTGGGAAAGTGTGTGGCCACTACACACAGATTGTGTGGAAGAGATCGAGGCTTGTTGGGTGTGCACGAGTGGTTTGTAACAATGGTGGTATCTTCATGACTTGTAACTATTATCCTCCTGGTAACTATATCGGCCAAAAACCCTATTGATCAATCTTATTCTTTACAAATCATGATATTAGGTGGTGTACATATTGTGTTTTATTAGGAAATAGATTTATTTAGACAATTCTCTAAACTCGAATTGAACTTTGGTAAAAAGAATTGCAGAGGTGTACTTTAAACCAATTGATTAAATACATTTTCTCAAACAGTTTTTTCCTATATATATATATATATATATATGTAATTTCTACTATAGTTCATTACAATTTAACTATGATTCTAAGAAAATTTAGAGGAAGAATGGAAGGTTTTGTACACCAAATCACTAATTCAAATTTGAACATAATCATCACAAAATGAGAAGTACAAAACAAACAAATGCTCATAACATTGCCAACAAGTTCCATTTGATGATAGATTTTAAAGAAACCAAAATCACGAAGAAGAAAATATACATTAAGAAATTACCAACATTATTCAAAAAGACCAAAGTGTTAGACAAAGTTAGTAAGGGTTCTCTCCAACGTAGTTACCCGGAGGGTCATAGTTGCAAGTGATGAAAATTCCTGCACCGTTCTCGCAGACAACTCGAGCACAACCTAACCGCTTGCTGTCACGCCACACAATCTGAGTATAGTGACCGCACATACCCTTATCACATTGGTTGGTGTTGTGGTTGTAGGACTTAGCCTCTACTATCCATGACTGGACTGCGAATTCCGATGTAAAGTCTGTACCACTTCCCCAAAAAATGTTCTCACCGTATGGACCAGTCGAGTGGGTTAGGGAACAATCGTATCGCCTCTGGTTAGCCCACCATGTTGCATAGGCCGCGATCTTGTTGTCCCACACCAATGGAGACAAACCTGTTGAGATTGAAAGTATTCAAATCAATAAAATACTAATAATTTAGTTAGAGTCCACAAATGTATTATCCTATAGTTATCATATAAATATCTCGAAGATAATAAGTGACCGTTTGGGATGTGTGTGCTCATTCATAGTCTTGACTATATGGGTCTTTTTCTCATTTCTGAAAAAAATCTCAAAGTGATATTTTTTTGCTACTTAAACCTCCAATAATATAAATGCAAGTCAATATCATGAAATTAAAAAATGACATGAATATAAACCTCCATCATTATTATCAAGTTTTTAAAATATTATGATAAACAACATATCAAATTGATGCCATGATAATAAAGAATTCAAATCTACATTTAAATTTTTGAATATCAAAAGTATGTAATCACAAAAGCCTTTTCAAAAATATATAAGGGTTATATTGTATTGAATCTAGATTTTGTAGTACTGACTTGCATTTATTTTACTTGAATGCTTAAATTGCAAAATAAAAAATTAACTTGAGGGTTTTTTTGTAGTAAAAACATAAATATAATCATATATATATGCTCTAAAATTTTATGATTACTACATAAAAGTACCTAAACTGGTTCGGGCAGCATTTTGTGGATCAAGAAATTGTTTTTGGTACGAGCCAGTAGGTGGTTTGTAGTTTGGAGGAGGAATATAGAGAATAGGTTTAACGTGAGTAGGATGTGGCTCTGTGTCCGGCTTTGCAACATATGGAGGAGGGCTTGAGCCTGAAGGTTGCCGTGGACGATAATAGTCTGCGTGAACAATTTGGATGGCGACCAACAGAATGGCAATTCCGAAGAGCATGGCTTGGTTTGATGTTATGGTCGCCATCTTTGTTTCAAAAAAATTGGTGGAATGGCTCCAAATTGGATGGTGAAAGAAAAATGAATGGATGGGGTGGTTATTTATATGTTTAATTTAGTGCTTAAATTAATGATGACAAAGAAAATTTGGAATGTCAACTATAAGTGGCTTCCATGTTCGATTATGGTTACCACTTACCAATTTGTATTTAGCTTAGGAAAGGGGTAATTGTTTAACCATGCAAGTAGGCTTTTATTATATACCTCTACACTAAGATTAATAATATAGATTGAAATATAAAAATAGAACTATAAAATGTATTTCGGTTGGGAAAATGTTTTTAGACAAGTTGTCAAGTAGTTGAATGTCACATATGTTGTTTTTTTATTTGAATTTGATTGTAGAAAATTGTATTATTCTATGTGATATTATTAGAGAGTTTGACTATGTACCATATTTTGTTCGATTTAATTGTTGATTAAAAAATTATTTTATTAAATGGTTAAAAATTTATTTTTACAATATTTTTATCAAAATTAAATTTTAGAAAATTGCATAATTTTATGTAATATTGTTTAGATTTTAAAATTTTTACATTATAGATAAGAATTTGTAAATCCAATTGTTAAGAAATTTGTAGATAATATTTCATTTGGTGTATTTCTTAGGTTTGAAGTGTGCGTGTGCGTGAACAATAATTTGTTATAAGAATGGTGTATATGTAGTAAATATGATTATCTTAATTAGTCCGTCAAGATATGGATATTAGGACAATAACGGATAAATCTGGTGAGTGTTGAGAGATTTTGTTTTCTTTTGGTCGGCAGAGAGGTGAGAGATTAGATAACTCATGAATAATATAATGTAATTATAAGCAACATAAAAATAAATTATTCCACTAGCTTAAGTTTATAGTTATCTAGCGTGAAAAATAAAGTGTATATCCGACCAATTCAAAAAATAATAGTGTATAGTCGATGGGAATGGCAATTCTTGTAAATTTATGTGTCATGTAAACATTACCTTTTTATTGCTTTAAAAGGTAAAAAATATTTATATAAAATTTAAATTAAATTAATTAAATTTTAGATAGTTTTTGACTCTAATGTATACTTAGTTTAATTTAAATGCTCACGTGAAATTAGTGGGGATGCCGATCTCTTTTCTCGATTTCTAATTTTGTTTCGCCATTATTGAGAAAGAAATGTGACCGGAGACTCAACAAATAGAAGAGAAAAGAAAAACTTATCTTGGATTAAAAAATTCTTTTTGAATCATAAAAACAGAAACAACTTTTTTTCAGGAGAGTTTGATTATAATTATTTTTGTTTCGTTGCTTTAAAAAATAAAAATATATATGAGATTTAAATTAAATCAATTGTAAATGGTTTTTAATTTAATGGTGGCAGAAGGTAAGTCCACATAAAATATAAGACAATTTATTTGCACAACATTATGTAAGAATTTAACTATTGTACCGGTCAAATATAATTTACCATTGACAAAAAAAAATTAAATCAATTATATATTATAACAAAGAACTAACTAAAATATAATTAGTTTAATATAAAAGTTTTTTTTTTCAAAACGAAAACAATTTTAGTTAATAAATTCACATTTGATTTACTATTAACTATTTTAGTATTTTGGTAAAACTTTTCTTTTGAAATTTAAAAAAAATGAAAACAAATATAATTGTTCTGAATCACAAAGTACATGCCTTATCTCATTTTGCGCGAGTATCGGTAAAATATGTGTAGTCGAATTGTAGTTCTCCGTTTTGGGTCTATTTTTCATGTATTTGTATGTCGTTGGAAAAAAAACAAACACAATGTTTAAATTTAAGTTTGCAAAATTTATTTTATATAATTCTTTTGTCAACACTTTATATAATTTTAAATAAAATAAATTACACATTAAAAATTCTGATATTCTTAAGGATTTATCAAAGAATGTCGTGGGCTCACGTCAATTATATGTCTGAGTGCCACGTGAGTAGCACGGCAGCTCCACAGTATCTATAGTCTATGCAAACTTCACCACATCAAAGTAAAACGAAACACACTCAAAAGTCTGGGATTGACCTATTGATTCCATTACCAAAAGTAAACTCTTCAGAGTTCAATAGAACTGTGGAGCTTAGAGATTCTCTGTCGGGACACTATTATCACTGCCGTCGCCGGCGGATTTACTCAGGCGATCGGACATGTATTGATTTTTTCCTTTGCTTCCTAACGTTTTTTCTTTCTTTTTTTGGTTCACTGAAAGAATATATGCCAAGTCTTCTCTGATTCCACAGAGGATTTAGTCATGGGGTTTAAGAGTTTTTGTATTTGTGTTGTTTGCAGATATAAGAAATTAGCTCTTTTTCTTAATTTTATTTGTTAACATTGAAGGTAATAATATGCATTAAGAGGTAGCAATATGCATAGAATGAAGAGGAACTTAGAAGGGAACGACGACTAGCAGCCTGAGCGAAAGCGACCTGCTCTTGCTAGGTACTTCTCTCTTTATCTTCTCTAATTTTAGCGGATTGTTTTTAAAAATTCCTAAACAGTAAACAGTTCTTTTTTTCTGGTCCTTCTGTGCAGTGTGATTGTTGAGGCTCTGAAAGTAGACAGTTTGCAGAAGCTTTGCTCCTCTCTGGAACCTATCCTCCGCAGAGTTGTGAGATCTATTTGTTTTCCGGGACAAAAGGTGCTCTGTTGTTGTTGCATTCTTGTTCTTGTTGTTCTATTTTGTCAAGGTCTTACTTCAGCATTACTGTTGATCAGGTTAGTGAGGAAGTGGAACGTGCTTTGGCAAAATTAGCCCCTGCTAGGCTTACAGGAAGGTAAACAAGTTTTGTTGAATGGTATAACTTAATTTCCCCTGAATTTGATAATGTGTATCCTGAAATTTTCTGACGAGTTTGTAGTTCCGGATCTTCTCCGAAACGAATTGGAGGTCCAGATGGCCGGAACTTGCAGCTGCATTTCAAGTCTAGGTTATCTCTTCCCTTATTCACAGGAGGAAAAGTGGAAGGTGAGCAAGGTGCTGCAATTCATGTTGTATTGATTGATGCAAATACTGGCTATCCTGTAACATTTGGACCAGAAGCTTTCCTGAAGCTTGAGGTCCTTGTGCTTGAGGGTGACTTTAACAACGAAGATGATGAAGACTGGACACAGAAAGAATTTGAAAGCCATGTTGTTAAAGAGCGTGAAGAAAGAAGACCGTTGCTTACTGGAGACTTGTGTGTTATTCTCAGAGGAGTAGGCACTTTGGGTGATATAGTTTTCACAGATAATTCGAGCTGGATTCGAAGTAGCAAATTCAGACTTGGTTTAAGGGCTGCCTCTGGATTCTGTGATGGCGTACGTGTATGTGAGGCAAAGACGGAAGCTTTTGCTGTTAGAGATCACAGGGGGAAATGTATGTTTTCTCTCTGTTTTCTCGTTGTACATCGTGATGCCTCTTCTTTTCTTCTGAAAATGTATTGTTGGATTGTTATGTGAAGTGTACAAGAAGCATTATCCACCTGCTTTGAGGGATGAGGTGTGGAGGTTTGGGAGGATTGGTAAAGATGGGGCGTTCCATAAGAAGCTAACTGCTGCAGGAATAGTCACTGTGGAAGACTTTCTGAGAAATTTGGTTAGGGATTCTGCAAAATTACGAGTTGCAAGTGTCTAAAATGTCAAGTTCATTTCTACTAAATGATAAGACTTACGATTTATTTAGGCTCATGAATTCTGATGTATATCTAGATTCTTGGAAGTGGCATGTCAAACAAGATGTGGGATATTCTAGTGGAGCACGCAAAAACATGTGTCCTAAGTGGTAAGCTTTATGTCTTTTACGCTGAAGATTCAAGGACTGTTGGCGTTGTGTTCAATAACATCTACGAGTTAAGTGGCCTCATTTCTGGAGACCAATACGTATCTGCTTACTCACTCTCTGAGACCCAAAAGGTCTACAACATTTTCCTTAACTAATGGCACTTATTTACTTTATGCTGTTTGGTATTATTTTTCTGTAAACCTTTTATTTGCAGATGTTTGTTATAGTGGCGTTAGATTATAGACTTACCTCTATTATATGTTTTCTGTAGTTTTGATAGTTGGGTGTTTAATTCTGAAAGGTATGTGGATGGACTGGTGAAGAAAGCATATGAAAATTGGGACCAAGTCATAGAGTATGAAGGCAAATCTCTTTTTAATTTCAATCAGCCGGAGAGGTTGGATATATCTCAGACTGATTTTGCTGTGGCTCCGGCCAATTACAGCGCCTATGACCATCCGATGCAGAGGACAATGCTGCCATCTACAGTGCCTCCTAATCCATCTTCAGTGCTTTCTGAATTCTCAATTGGAGACTGAAAAATAAGGCCCTTGGAAACTACTTAATCTCTTAGTTCTTGGTTCTGCATCATAAGTAAGTTTATACTCCGCTTCTATCTTTGTTGCAGGGTTAAACCAATCACTGACAGCGGCTCTGCCTCAATACGGACAAGCACAAGTTGGTATTGTTTTGCAGAAAGATCAGTTTATGGGTCAAACTCAAAGCGCCATAGAGAATGGAAATGCATTTGGGTTGGCTCTTGGTCCTCCAGAGTCATCCACAAGTGGGTATCAAAACCTCGGTTCTTCTGTTCATCAGGCAAATTTTAATCATTTTGAAGACTGGTCAAGCCAGCGTGACTTTTTCTCAGAAGAGATCCGGCTAAGAAGTCATGAATTGTTCGCTAACGAGGAAATACAAGAGCTGCTCCAGCACTTCAGCATGGGAGGCCATGGAGGAGATGGGTTTGCTTTCCCATCGTATATGCATAATACACCATTGATGCAAGGAGATGAGGAAGACTGTGGGCGATCAGGAAAAGCGGTTGTTGGGTGGCTAAAGATTAAAAAGCTGCCATGAGATGGGGAATCTTTATCAGGAGGAAAGCTGCTGAGAGGAGAGCACAGATAGTGGAGCTTGATGATGATGAATGATTACTGAGTTTGCTTGCTACTGTATATTAGCTGTGTACAGTTTTAAGTAAATATTTCAACATTACTTGCCAATGTGGTTTCTCTTTATCAGCCGGCTTTTGTTAGCTTATTAGACAAGGATATAACTTGCAAGTGACACAGCAGTGCTGTGAAAACGAAGCAAGATCACAGACTATGTTATGGGCCTATTAGCCCATTAATATCTTCTATTTGTAGGCCTTGACGACATACCCAACTTATCAGAAATACATGTCTCATGTAGCCGAAAAGACAAAGTATGAGAACTAAAATAAGGAAATACACATATCTAGATCATGCGCGAAACATGTTTACATGTTTTAGCATATTAAAAAAAAATGAAATGTCAGGTTCGGTAAACCTAGTATAAACAAAATTAATAAGAAGTTGCGAGAATATTCTTTAGATTTGACTAACTCAAATATATTCAATAGACTCATTAATTCCTTACTGAAGTTGGAGTCTTTGAAATATGAAACTTTGTAGGGCGAGATCTAGAAATATGAAACTGTGTCATATACACACATCTAGAAAATGCGATGACGATATGGACAAAATTAAACAAATAAATGGGTGTTTAACAAGACCGTCTTTAACGAAACCGTGTCTTTTATCAACAAAAAAAAGCGTGTCATTTATCTATTGTGGTTCCTCTGCTTGCTCTAATGATTTGCTCTGTTTCAGCCAATTTTCAACAAGACGTAGAGATAACTTGGGGAGATGGACGTGGAGAGATCACCAACAACAGTGATCTTCTCACACTTTCTCTTGACAGAGCTTCAGGCTCAGGATTCCAATCAAAGAACGAATATTTGTTCGGTAAAATCGATATGCAGATTAAGCTCGTTGCTGGAAACTCTACCAGAACTGTCACAACTTACTATGTAAGTCATGTTTCAAAAGTACATTTTTTTAAAAAAGTGTAAAATTTTGACCACTGGGTTTTTGTTGTTACATTTGAAATCACCTGGAGCTACATGAGACGAGATTGATTTCGAGTTCTTGGGAAATCTAAGTGGAGATCCTTACACACATCACACTAATGTGTTAAAGCAAGGTCAAGGAGATAGAGAACAACAATTCAAACTTTGGTTTGATCCCACTAGTGATTTCCACACTTACTCTATCCTCTGGAACCCACAACGCATCATGTAAGTGTTCCATATCAACTTGATCTTATAATGGTTTAAATGATTGCCTTTGTTTATATATCCAACAATATTAATGATATCTTGATTAAATAGCTTCTCAGGACCAAAATAATTCATCCATACTAAATTAAGTTTTACTTTGCTTGCTATATAAGTCAAAAACTAAAACCCTAAGAATATGTTATGTGTATTAATATAGATTCTCTATGGATGGAACTCCGACAAGAGAATTCAAGAACATGGAATCTCAAGGGACTCTGTTTCCTAAGAACCAGCCGATGAGAATGTACTCGAGTCTATGGAACGCAGAAGATTGGGCAACAAGGGGTGGTTTGGTCAAAACCGATAAGTCTGAAGCTCCCTTCCCCGCTTCATACCGTGGCTTTAACGAAGAAGCTTGTGTCGTGATCAATGGAAAGTCGTCCTGCCCTAACGGGTCAGGACAAGGGAGCAGTGGTTCGTGGTTGTCCCAAGAATTAGACTCGACGGGTCAAGAACGTATGAGATGGGCGCAGCGTAACTACATGATCTATAACTACTGTGAGGACACTAAGAGGTTCCCTCAAGGTCTTCCACGAGAGTGCCTACCTGCGTAAGGCTTTTGAACAAAAGATCCAAAGCCATACAAGTAATTATACCATTCTTTAATTCATCGTATGATGTATCTAGTGTTTAGTCACATATGCTTTTTGTTCATTCTATGTATGCAAGTATACTGTGCATGCATGTACTTCAGTGATCCGTTACTTTACAAAAATAAAACATCTGAACGTAAGACCAGCAAAATTAATGTTATTATCCAATGTAAGAACAAACAAAACAAAAGAGAAAGAGAAACTACTATTGGTGGATTAAAGAAAGAGAAACTACTATTGGTGGATTAAAGAAAGAGAGATAGGTATTCTTATTTGCATGAGTTTATCATATATGAATAAAGCATAGATGATACAACCATTAGTAACTGACATTATTTGTTGTGTGTAAGCAGTAGATTCGACAAAATATTATTCATAATTCAACTCCTAAAATAATAACAAATATCATGTGAGAGCAACGCAATTTCCTGAAATAAAGCTAGAACGATTTTGACATCCTACATTTGAAAAAATATCTAACATTTAACTATTTAACCAAAATTATTTCCTCTAATTCATTATGAATTATATAATATTACTCATTTTCCTTATACACTTTTTTATCGTTTCAATAATTAATCAACAATGATCATTTATGATAGTACGTAACAGAATTACAGTATTTCAATTTGTTTGGAATCGAAAAGTAAAAAGTCAAAACAAAAAACTTCAAAGTGATAAATTATTCTAAGATTCCTATCATTGATTCCTCAAGCAAAAACTGATAAATTATAAGCTCTTTTGACTTTTTTTTTCTATTATATAACCTGGCTTTATAATAATAACTATAGAATTCTTCAATCCTTTATATATATAAATGGCAACTTGATCAAGACTAAAGGTAAGGAAAAAAAAACAAAAACAAAATATTTTGATGACAGATAGACAAATATTAAGCTATTGACAATAAGAAAACACATTAAACATACAAAAATGCCACGAACTAGTTCTACATTGAACCGTGTAACCCAAATAATTCTCAATTTAAATATTATTACATACAAAGTTTCAGACTAGCACGTCCATAATGTGCCTCCACGTAAAACTCTCTTTATATAACCTTTCATTCCCAACTCATCTAATAAAGCCATCTTACAAACACTTATCTCTCAGCGAGAAACAACAGAGAACCAGGGGAAATACAATGACGGCTTTCACCAAACAGTCTCTCTTGTTGTCTCTCGTCCTCACCATTGGCTTCTTTGTCGTTGCTACCGCAAACTTCTACGAGAACTTTGATATTACTTGGGGAGATGGTCGTGCTAACATCTTCGAGAATGGAGAGCTTCTCACTTGCACTCTTGATAAGTTCTCTGGCTCAGGTTTTCAATCCAAGAAGGAGTACTTAATGGGTAAGATCGACATGAAACTCAAACTTGTGGCTGGAAACTCCGCTGGTACCGTAACTGCCTACTACGTAAGCGTTCTCCTTGTGTATACATTAATTTGAATCTTGATATTGTTAGAATGTTACTGATATACCACATCAGAAATTGGAATAGTTTTAATCTAATATATATAATCAAAATATCATTACACTTATTCCCAATTAATTCTAAGTAGAAATTCTGTTATTTATAATAGTATCAAAACTTAAGGTTAGACGCTATAGATCTCCATATGTGATGATACGTATGTTAAAATATTTCGATATGATAAATTTATGAGATATATGAAAGTTTTTCTTATATTATATGTTTTGGCAGCTTTCATCAAAAGGCAAGACATGGGATGAGATCGACTTCGAATTCTTGGGTAATCTCACAGGACAACCTTACACTATCCACACCAATGTGTTCACCGGAGGTGTAGGTAACCGTGAGATGCAGTTCCATCTCTGGTTCGATCCCACTGCCGATTTCCACACCTACACTGTCCATTGGAACGCTGTTAACATCATGTGAGTAAAAATTCTATCAAGAGATCCCACAATGATAATAGAATGTTGCATAATGAATTAGTTTTGACATTAGTTATGGTTTCTTGTCTCTCAAGCTTCCTTGTGGATGGAATCCCAATTCGAGTGTTCAAGAACAACGAGCAACATGGAGTGGCTTACCCTAAGAGCCAACCAATGATGATATACTCAAGCCTTTGGGAAGCTGATGACTGGGCTACACAAGGAGGTCGCGTGAAGATCGACTGGAACAACGCCCCATTCAGTGCTTCCTACAGGAACTTCGAGGACAGAAGCTCATGCAGCAGGTCATCTAACAATACATGGGTGACTTGTGACTCAAACAGCAACTCATGGATGTGGACGACTCTCAACCCTCGCCAGGAAGGACAGTTACAATGGGTGCAAAAGGAATTTATGATCTACAACTATTGTACCGATTTTCAGAGGTTTCCACAGGGTCTTCCCAAGGAGTGTACCGACTTGGAAGAATGATCAAACATTGCAACTATAAAAATTTTCGAGCAATTTCCTGAATAACGTTTTTATCTTATCTTTGTTTATTCACATTCTTGTGTGTTACTTGATTTATTTTGATTTTTCTTTTGGTGTTTCTAAGTTGCGATAATGCACACATATATGCAATCTTGCTGCGAATAAAAAGCTGTACTTTAATTATATATACATTCTTCTCACGATATAAGATTATTTATTTTGCGTACTCTAACATGTAAGGAAACCATACATGAAGGAAACACACTCCAATCAGAACTACATAGTGTCCTGTTTATACTTGAGGTAATTAAAATGGAAATTAGCAAATCTACCAATAGATAACATCAAAATTAGGAAAATGCTACGCGAAAAGAGTAGGGCACTATAGATCAATAATGCCAATTCTAACTTTACACGTAGCATGTGTTTTGGGTCAGATTTCTCATTTTTGTATTTAGAAATATTGTTAACAATATTATTATCATATTTTTAGTTAAGTTGTAGGTTTATCTTCAAAATTTTGAAGTTATATTTATTGTTAACGTTGTAAATTTTCTATAATCCGCTCTTATTCATTCTAATTCTCTATTATTATATGTATCATATTTGTTATGTATACAAATAAAACATTATCAATCTACACATTTTTATCGTGTACGATTTGTATTATACGGCTAGTCATAACATTATTAAAACATTAGCTACAACGTTTCGGATAAAAATATAACGTTAAATTGGAAAATGAAAGTCAAAATGTCAATTAACATATTAGCATTGTCATTTGACCAATTATGAAGTTATCTATTGATATCAATTCACCCTAATTAACATATCTCTAGTTATAGACAAAGTACAACAAATGGATCTTTCATAGTTGATTAACTAAAAAAGAGTTGTTTTCAGTCTTTTAAAATGAAAATATCTATTATATCTATAATAAAAAAAAATTCCCCAATAAATCAGCAATGTTTCATCTATAACCTAATAGCAAATTATATAACATCGGACTATATGATTTCTAAAAATTGAAGTTTGATAGAAGAAATTATAACATTTAGAAGTTCCATTTAACAAAAAGGAAATAGAAAAAAAAACAAACAAACCATATCAGTTCAACTTTTTTTCTTTCCTCACTGAACTTTCCTCTCGACGAACTTAAGTGACTAAAGTCTACGAAATCGTAACGCAACGGTTTTTGATGTTGAGTGAACGGTGGTCAGTGACTTGCAGCACCGACACTTTTTACTAGCCCTTTTGCTCTCGAGCGGTGGACCTATTTTGTGGTTGTTTGAGTTTGATTTGCTCTTTGTCTATACGTTCAAAACATCATCGAGGTTTGGTCTTTTACTGACTCTATAGAGATGTCAAATGGTCGGTGGTGTTTCTATTTCACAATTTCTGGAAGAAATGTGTTTTGTTCTCTTGTGTCAATTTCTGTCGTTTAGTTTTTCTTCCGTCTCGCTTTCAGTTTTGCTTGGAGTTTTTTCGTGGTTTCGTGCAATTATGACATTTAATTTTTTTTTTCAGTATAACAATTATTTTTTCATTTGTGAGGTATGCATATTAATTATATGAGCTATTAGCTATATGTTTAAGTTTCGTGTGGTTACATGTGATTGGAAATTTTGTCTTCGGGTTTAATGTATGAATTTCACTACAAGAAAAAAGGTCATTTGCTAGGAAAATTTGCGACACCAAAATGGTGTCGCAAAAATGCTATGCCATTGTGACACCCATGCGAGGCCAAAGTGGGCATCACAATGGCCTAGCAAACTTGCGATGCCGAAAAAATGTCGCAAGTTTGCGACGTCATTGCAACTCGTTTGCGACACTTATGTGAGGCCCGTATAAATGTCACAAACCCATTGCAAACTTGCGACGTTTTCGCGAGACATGTTCTCCATCGCAGGTTTACTACATATTTGCCTGGTTTCTGCGTGTGCCTTTAGCGACATCGCAAATCCGTAGCAGACCTTTTGAATTTCCCTATAAATATCCCCCACATGACATTGTTTATTTACACCAAACAATAATTAATAAGAGAGATAATCTAGAGAGAGAAATTTGTGTGTGCAAAAAAATTTAAATAAATTACGATTCTGGGAATAATGACGTCGGAACATGAAGTGTTCACTTTACGATGATGGATGTATAACAGAAGGGATATGGAGATTGGAGAAGTGACAAAGGAGTTCCGAGATGGGTTGCGGGCATTTATAAATCAGGCGGCAAATAACCCACATACTCCAAATGATGGTAACATTTTTTGTCCATGTTTAAAGTGCGGGAACAAGAAATATTTGAATATCGATATGGTAAAAAGACACGTTTATAATAGAGGATTTACTCCAAACTATTATGTCTGGTTTTCGCATGGGGAAGGATATAGTATGGGTGGTGAAAGTAGTAATATGGGTGCTCGTGGTAATGATCTAGGGAGTCAAGAATATGCTAATAACAACTATGGTGGTAGTATGTTTGAAAACTACGCTCATCTACAAGGAAATATGTCACATGATATGGTTACAGATGCATATCATGGGTATTTTCCTGGTGTTGTTGAAAATATTACGGAAGAACCTAACCCAGAAGCAAAACAATTTTATGATATGCTAGATGCTGCTAATCAACCCACCTATGAGGGATGTAGAGATGGTCTATCTAAACTATCATTAGCATCTAGGCTAATGTCTATTAAAAGTGAAGGAAACATAAGCGAGAGAAGTATGAATCAATTTGCTGATTTGCTTAAAGAGTATTTGCCGGAAGATAATAATTCTGCTGCGAGTTATTATGAAATGCAGAAAGTGGTTGCGGGTCTAGGATTACCATCTGAAATGATAGATGTTTGTAGTGAAAATTGCATGATTTTTTGGAAAGATGATGATAAGCTGCAGGAATGCCGTTTTTGTGGAAAGCCAAGATACCGTGCAACGAACGGAAGGACGCGTATCCCGTACAAACGTATGTGGTACCTTCTAATCACTGATAGGCTGAAACGATTATATCAATCGGAGAGAACCGTATCTGCAATGAGATGGCATGATGAACATAAAGTAAAAGATGGGGAGGTTACACATCCTTTAGATGCAAAGGCGTGGAAACATTTTCAAGCGGTACATTATGACTTTGCTAAGGAGTCAAGGAATGTATATCTAGGTTTATGCACTGATGGATTTAGCCCATTTGGTTTATCCGGTAGACAATATTCTCTATGGCCTGTCATATTGACACCGTATAATCTTCCACCAGATATGTGCATGAGAAGAGAATTTTTGTTTATGACTATTCTAGTGCCAGGTCCTAGTCATCCAAAGCATTGCCTCGATGTGTTCTTGCAACCTCTGATACACGAGCTTAAGCAGTTATGGTATAGGGGTATATGCATATTCGATTACGCGCAGAAGCAGAATTTCAACATGCGCGCTGTTTTGTTGTGGACAATAAGTGACTTCCCGGCGTATGGTATGTTATCAGGATGGACGACCCATGGAAGGCTATCTTGTCCATATTGTATGGGTTGGTCAGATGCATTTCAATTAAAGCATGAGAAGAAATCATGTTGGTTTGACTGTCATAGGCGGTTTTTGTCCATGCATCATCCATATAGAAGGAATAAGAAATTGTTCAAGAAAAATAAGGTTGTGCGTGTTCCTCCACCAACATACATGTCAGGCAGTGAAGTATTGGAGCAAATAGATCATTATGGTGCTCAGGAAACATGTGAACGTGGGGGAAATTGGCACGTTGTAGGAAACATGCCTGACGGATACGGTGAATCTCATAATTGGCACAAGAAGAGTATCTTTTGGGAACTCCCGTATCGGAAAGATCACTTGCTACAACATAATCTTGATCCGATGCACATTGTTAAAAACTTTTTTGACAACGTGATGAATACGATTTTAAATGTACAGGGCAAAAGTAAAGATAATTTGAAAGCTAGGTTGGACTTGGCCGAAATTTGTGCAAGACCCGAACTACATATCACAACGGATGGAAAGCAACCAATTCCGATATTTCGTATGTCAGGAGAAGCTAAACAAGCGTTGTTTAATTAGATTTCTTCAGATGTCAAGTTTCCGGATGGCTACGTGTCTAAATTTGCAAGGTGTATAGAGCAAGGTAAAAAAATATCTGGTATGAAGAGTCACGATTGTCATGTGTATTTCACTCGCGGCTATACGTTCCACACGTACGACCATGGTTCCAATAGATCAACGGCAAATTACGGAATTCATGTTCCCGGTGAAACTGACTTTTACGGCATTTGGAACAAAATTATAGAGGTCACCTTTCCTGGAGTACTTGGATTGCGATGCGTATTGTTCCAATGTCTTTGGTACAATACGACGGCCGGTCGAGGAGTACGCTCTAATAACTTAGGGGTAACAGACGTAAATGGAAACCTGACGTATTCTAAGTTTGACCCGTTTATTCTATCATGTCAGGCAGAACAAGTGTGTTTTATACCATATCCTCGTATAAGGCAAAGGCATGAGAAGTGGTTTTCTGTTATAAAAGTGAATCCAAGAGGTCGTATAATGGTAGAAGCTGACGATGTTGTCATGCAACAAGAAAGATCATCAGAACTTGCTGTAGCTGTTGAGTCGACGGAACAAATCATACACGCAGAACAAGAAGTAGAAGACGTTGTCCCTAATAATACAACCGAAGAGCTTGAAGATTCTGATGAGTTCAACGAATCTGAGGAAGACACAGAAGAAGAGGAAGACACTGTTGAAGAATAATTGAAATTTAAATAAGATTTTAGACCTACTATCTCATTGTAGTTGTTAAACCGAACATTTAGTTGTTTAAATTATTTTTACAAATATGCTAGACTCCTACAATAACATTGCGACACCACAGTTTGCTACACGCTTGCTATGTAGCATACAAAACATTGCAATTCCGTAGCAAGATCCCCTATAAATAACCCTCCAAGTCAATTCATTTTCACAACTTACTACAAATTAGAGAGAGAAAGTAGTACCTTTTACGCATAATGACTTGTGAGGCCCCTACCTTCGTCTGGAAAATCCCGCAAAATGTCATTTATACTATTTTGCGGGAAATGCCATTAGACGAAGGTAGGGGCCTCGTAAATCTTTATTTGTAGAAGAAAAAATCGTAAAAGGTCTCCGGACCTTTTATTTATTTTTTTTTGAAAAAATTGTTATGCCCTTGCGACATCTAGGTTCCGGATGTCGCAAGGGCATAGCAAGGATTTAAAAATTGTAAAACATGCTACTCCTTTGCGACATCCGGACCCGGGATGTCGCAAGAGTGTAGCATGTTTTCAAATTTCAAGTTTGCTACTCCCTTGCAACATCTAGGACCCGGATGTCGCAAGGGAGTAGCATTTTTGCAAAATTTTAAACTTGCTACGCCCTTGCGACATCACGTGTCCGTATGTCGCAAAAAAGTTTTTGCAACTCCTTTGCGACATCCGGACCCGGGATGTCGCAAGGGAGTAGCAAACCGGTGAAACCCTAGGGACGTCGCAAGGCTATCGCTTGCCCTGCAAGTCTCTTGCGACGCCCCCAAAATTAAAACAAAACGCAGCCACCTTCTTCTTCCCCGAGTCTTCCTCTTTCTTCTCTAATTTTCTTCTTCTCCGGCGACTTCCTCCCATATTCTTCCTCCTTCTTCCCCGATTCTCTCTTTCCCTCTTCCTCTTCTTCCCTCTTTCCCTCTTCCTCTTCTTTCCCTCTTTCTCTTTTCAACTCTCTCTCTCTCTCTCTCTCTCTCTCTCTCTCACTCTCTCTCTCTCTCTCTCTCTCTCTCTCTCTCTCTCTCTCTCTCTCTCTCTCTCTCTCTCTCTCTCTCTCTCTCCTTCCGCCGGGGTCTCGGCATGGGCCGCCGGAAACCACCGTACCGCCGAACCTCTCCTCCGCCGAACCGCCGAAACCAATTTAAGGATTTTTGGATTTTTTTTTTTTTATCAAATTTTAAAATTTTAGATCTAGGATGGAATTAGTTAGATCTAGGTATGGAATTTTAGATTTAGGATCCTATAAGTCGGATTTCGTAGTTAGGTGAGTGCAAAATTTTTTTCGAAACTTTTACGGAATTTTCCCGGAATTTTTAGGATTTTTTCCGTAGATTTCCAATTTTTTTAAATTTTTTTGATTTTTAAAATTTAATTTCAGATTAAATTTTGTTTTCCTAATTTATTAGATAATTATCGGATTTAGTTAACGGTGTTATAATTATCAGATTTAATTATCGGATTTAGTTAACGGTGTTACAATTTTTCGTGCCAGATGTCGAGATCTCATAATCCATACATGCGATATCTATCTGATGTCGGAGAGCACCCTCCGGCGACTCCTGGCTCGGGTTCTAGATCGGTTCCACCGACCCCTGGTGGCAGTTATGGATCTCTCCCAGGGTTTTTGCCTGTTGCTGATACTGGTCATGCAGGTCCCGGTGAGCCACAGTACCTGACACCAGTCGCTACTACGGGAATGACAATCGAGGACATACTGTCAGATTCGGTGCACAAATTTCTCCCTAATCTTCATCCTAACCGTCAGCGGGGGACTTTGTGGTAACATCTTTTATTTTTATTTTACAAATTTTGCCATTTATTATTCGTAATTTTATAATATATAAAAATATAATTACGTAGGTTCGATGACGATGGAGATTTGCCAACGGCGGTTCGAGAAATCTTTGAACGGGATTTCCAGGAACCACATGCTAATTTTAGCCAAACTCCTATCCACATCATCGACAGATGGTTCAGAATGTTTGCGGTAAAAAAAATTCATTATTTTAATTTATTGTTTATAAGAGTTTTACACTTTCATTCTTATAATTTTACATTCTTTTTTGTAGCAACGTTTTCACTGGGAAGTTTCTATTACCGGTCTAGTCCGGAAAGAGTTCGAGGCGGTCTTGCGTAGACGGATGAACGATCAGGTTGGTCGATGGAAAAGTAAGTGGAAGAAGAAAGGCAACGAGGCAATGCCACAATGGTTCAAAGATTCAGTCTCGGAAGGCTTGATTCGCTACTGGGAGGATCCCAAGTCTCAGAAGAAAAGCGCTAGCTGTCGAGCAGCTCGGTTAGCTGACCCTGATGGGACCGGTCCCCACAAACATTGCTCGGGCAGAACATCGTTCAAAGCTCGGGCCCGCAAACTGGTAAATATTTTTACATATAATTTACATTTATTTAAACAATTATTGTTTTAATTTACAATTTCACAGCAAGAGGAATCGGTGGATACGCACCCTGATATCCTAGGCACTCTGTACATCACCAAGCAGAACAAGGCCGGAGATTTTGTTGACAAAAAATCCGAGAAGCTTTACAACGACGTCACTGCAAAGTTGCAGGAATTGACTCAAGAAGGCGGTGATGAGAGCTCAACATCCGGGGGATTATCTACGGCACAAAAGAACCAGATCTACTCTGAGGTAAACTACATTTTAAATTTTTCTTCTAACTTATATTTTTGCTAAATTAAACTAACTTAATATTGTTATTCTTTTATTAGATCGCTCCCCGTAAAAAAGGGAGAATATTTGGAACAAGTTCTCTTGGGTCCAGGATTGAGCAGTGTATCTCACCAGAAGGATTCTCCGAATCATCTGCGGCAACCAGTGACCTGCGGTAAATTGTCGACCGTCAGACCCAAGAGTTGGATCGGACAAACACCGAGCTTGCCAAAGCTAAGAAGAACATCACGACCTATGATCGTTTGTGGTCTATACTCGCATTGAAGGATCCAAAGCTAGCTGATGCATTTGCCGAGATCAATGCTGAAGACGAAGACACCGGATTCGGGTCGGGAAATTTAGACCGCTCATACGATTTCTGATTTATAAAAAACTTTTTGTAATCTTTTTTATTTAAAAATATTTTTAATTTGAAAAAAAACTTTTTTTAATTTTAATTTATTATTTAAAATATTTAAAATATTTTTTTTATTTTTAATAAATTATAAAGGCGTCGCAAGGACGTCGCAGGAAATGTTCTCGCAAGGGACTCGCAGGGGGCGCCCTTGCAACAGAATCGCAGGCCGCGCTCCCGCAAGGCCGTCGCAGCACGCGCCCTTGCAAGGGAGTCGCAGGCCGCGCTCCCGCAAGGCCGTCGCAGGGCTCGCCCTTGCAAGAAAGTCGCAGGTCGAGCTCCCGCAAGGGCGTCGCAGGCTTTGCTAGGCCTTTGAGACACGCTGTTATGCTAGGCCTTTGCGACATTTTTTTTTCCTCGCAAGCCTTGCGACGTCTATGCTACGAATCTATGTTTGCGACACGCAAATTGCGACATTTATGTTGCCATCGCAAGGGCGTTTCTTTTTGCCTATTGCGACAGCCTTGCAATGCCTTTTGCCATCGCAAAAGGCGTGTTTTCTTGTAGTGTTTCGAAAGAAAACTGAGACAATATATTGAAACCAAAATCTGAGATAAGATAAGACAAAGAAATTTCCTCACCCAAGAGATTCATCAGTCATCCAACATGTTTAAATTGTGAATTTCATAATTATGAAAGATAAGTTTAATTCCAAAGATAATTGAATGCGTTGGTTGGTCCAACTAACTAATAAAGTACGTCCTAACATTAAAGACCTGAATAACCAATTTTGGGAATAAAACTTTTGGATAGTTCAATTTACAGCACACAACGTGTCTTAATACCTATATAGTCTCTCTTCGTCAATGATGTTTCAAACAAATTTACTATTTTCAATTTTCAATAATTTTTATTTCATAAATATGGTTCAGTTTAATTTTCAGGATTGAAACACTTGTCTAGGTCTCCATTTCACACATTGCGTCCAATGTCTCGAGAAGCCAACATTCAATAAGTATCACTCAGACAACTCTGTTGTGTTGACAAACAAATGATTAGACAGTGATTTGTCTTTACTTAGTTATGAAAGAATTTACAGATTTATCAAATGGTTATATACTTATATTTGTTCTGCCATGGGATATTATAAAATCTTGTCATCCAACATAATCAAAATTTATGATTTGAATCATAGTTGAGATCTGTTGAATAAGTTAGTGAAAAAATAAAATAGTAAAAAAATTTGTCATCTAGAATTTGCCAAAACAAAATAGGTGAATTACTAAACTATTATAAAAAGATGAGTTAATTACATTTTTAATTCAAAAATATTGAAATTACAAATCAAAATTTTCAATGTCAAATAATGTTATTTTACCCTTTTTCATTTGAAATTACAAAAATATTACAAAACTGTCATAATGAGTAATTTCACGTCAGCCGTGCGTAAAACGAGAAAAGTGTATAGGTTTTGGTATGTTATGTAGGTTTTGCTACACATTATGTAAGTTTTGATTCACGTTATATAGGTTTTACTACACGTTATGTAGGTTTTGTAACACGTTATATAGGTTTTGTTATGTATTGTTATGTAGGTTTGTGACACATTATGTAGGTTTGTGACACGTAATATAGGCTTGTGACACGTTTATGTAGGTTTTGGTATGATATGCAGGTTTTGGTATGTTATATAGGTTTTGGTTCACGTTATATAGGTTTTGATATGTTATATAGGTTTTGGTTCATGTTGTGTAGGTTTTGGTATGTTATGTAGGTTTTGCTACACGTTATGTAAGTTTTGGTTCACATTGTGTAGGTTTTTGTATATTATGTAGGTTTTGCTACACGTTACGTAGGTTTTTGTTCACGTTGTGTAGGTTTTGGTATGTTATGTAGGTTTTGGTATGTTATGTAGGTTTTGATTCACGTTATGTAGGTTTTGCTACATGCTATGTAGGTTTTGATTCACGTTATGTAGGTTTTGGTAATTTGTGTAGGTTTTGATTCACGTTGTGTAGGTTTTGGTATGTAATGTAGGTTTTGATTCATGTTGTATAGGTTTTGGTATGTAATGTAGGTTTTGCTACACATTATATAGATTTTGGTATGTTATGTAGCTTTTGCTTCACGTTGTGTAGGTTTTAGTATGATATATAGGTTTGGATTCATGTTGTGTAGGTTTTGGTATGTTATGTAGGTTTTGGTATTTTATGTAGGTTTTGGTATTTTATGTAGGTTTTGATTCACGTTGTGTAGGTTTTGGTATGTTATGTAGGTTTTGATTAACATTGTATATGTTTTGGTATGTTATGTAGGTTTTGATTCACGTTGTGTAGGTTTTGATATGTTATGTAGGTTTTGATTCGTGCTGTGTAGGTTTTGGTATGTTATTTAGGTTTTTCTACACGTTATGTAAGTTTTGGTTCACATTGTGTAGGTTTTTGTATGTTATGTAGGTTTTGCTACACGTTATGTAGGTTTTTGTGCACGTTGTGTAGGTTTTGGTATGTTATGTAGGTTTTGCTACACGTTATGTAGGTTTTGGTATGTTATGTAGGTTTTGATTCACGTTATGTAGGTTTTGCTACATGTTATGTAGGTTTTGATTCACGTTACGTAGGTTTTGGTAATTTGTGTAGGTTTTGATTCACGTTGTGTAGGTTTTGGTATGTAATGTAAGTTTTGATTCATGTTGTGTAGGTTTTGGTATGTAATGTAGGTTTTGCTACACATTATATAGATTTTGGTATGTTATGTAGGTTTTGCTTCACGTTGTGTAGGTTTTAGTATGATATATAGGTTTGGATTCATGTTGTGTAGGTTTTGGTATATTATGTAGGTTTTGGTATTTTATGTAGGTTTTGATTCACGTTGTGTAGGTTTTGGTATGTTATGTAGGTTTTGATTAACGTTGTATATGTTTTGGTATGTTATGTAGGTTTTGATTCACGTTGTGTAGGTTTTGATATGTTATGTAGGTTTTGATTCGTGTTGTGTAGGTTTTGGTATGTTATTTAGGTTTTGCTACACGTTATGTAAGTTTTGATTCACGTTGTGTAGGTTTTGGTATGCTATGTAGGTTTTGCTACACGTTATACGAGTTTTGGTATATTGTGTAGTTTTTGATTCATGTTGTGTATGTTTTGATATGTTATGTAGGTTTTTCGTCACTATTCATCATCTTCAATCTAACATTTCTATAATTTCAAAGTTTTCAAAATTAACTCATTAACCTTATAATTTTGTGTTCTAATCAAGATACACAACCAATATTCAACACAACGCAACTCAATTCACTCAACAAAACCCTCATATTCGAGTTATATAGAAAATACCCAATTTTGGAATTATGTACTTCCATGAAAATGGAGTTAATGAATTCATACCTTAGAGGAGAGAAGAATATGACTATAGAGTACCTAAAACTTCAAGAAATTGACACAAAAGCACAACAAAAATTGGAAAAAAAAAATTCATTGTTGTTTTTTCTTCGTCGAAGAAGAAAAAGAAACAAAGATGTCTTTTAGATTATTAAAAAAATATTAAATCTAAATGGCATTCTCATAATAAACTTATACCCATAAGAAATACAAGTAATTTCATCTTTTTTTACTGTTCATATTTGCCATAAAATTATTCTAGTAATTAGCATATTTTATTGAATTATTCTAGTCATTCTTTCAAACAAATATATAGTTCGATTACAAAAACCGACATATATTAGTTTTTTTTTTGTCAATAAGTTCTTCATCAAAATCCTCACCTATTCAACGTTTACAATGTTCAAAACAAAATAGTGAAGAAAAACTTTGCCAATACATCAACTTCCAGATTTTGAGATTTGGGTACAAAAGTAAAAGAACTTTCAAAAAATAAAGAGAGAAGGTTAGACACATCTTGAAGGATGTCATAGATTTTTGTATTGTTCAAGCCACTGTAAATAGCATTGATAATGATAAAAGAAATACATTTGATTTCCAATCTAAGAAGACCCATTGCTAACCTTCGCTGGATTGCAAATCTGATTGTCAATGCCTCAACGATTAGTGGCGATTTCTCGAATCTGATGGTCTTTATGGATGAGAGAGTCCCTAATTCCAGATGGAAGATACATGTTTAGCCAGCGGTGAAAGAGTCTTCATTCCACGATGCATTAGTGTTGCAGATCGATATCAAAGATGTGGGATGGATGTGACTTATTGCTTATACTCTGGGTTTCACATTAATTATTGCTTGATCTTCCATTTACTCTCTTGCTGCATTAATTGCTAAAACCAAGATTTCTGATTCAAGTGTCAATATATTCTCAAAATACAACTTCTTTTTAGATTTCCAAATAAATCACATAATTTATAAGCTTCACGGTGTATTTGTGATCCCTCTGGTGGCAAAAAAATTGCAATTTCAAGCCTCACCAAATCTGTGGGAAAGAAACTCAATCATCTGGTGCTTGAAAGTTTAGTAATGGTGTCTTCTCCCATATCTCTTTTGCAATATCACAAGAAAAAGTAAGTAGTTTATCATTTCCTCATGTCCACATCTTTTACATCTTGGATCCACATCTAAATGTCAATCTTTTAGTTTCGCTCCAACCTGAATAACTTTGTGAAGGATTTTCCAGAGAAAGAATTTGACTTTAGAGGTAATTTGAAAGCCCAACCTTCTTTTTGCCAGTCAATATCTTCTGTATTGTCTGATCGTGTGGCCTTTCTTTGAGATCTAAGGCAGTATACTACCCTGATTTAATGGAGTAGATTCCATCTCATTGTGGTAACCAAGCCAAGTGATCTATTGTCTCGGATTGAGTAAACTTAATGCATCTTATATCATTCTTGAAATGTGGCATAATTGATTTGATTTTGTCGACAAAATCACTATGAGAGTTAGGTTAGGTTGTAATCTAGTTGAGATTTTTTGCCATGAAAATGGATTCATTTACTTATGAACGTTTTGTCTAGAGATCATCTCTTATGAGTTTGTAAGCATTCATGGTAGATTTAGGAGACCCACTGATCCATTATTCTCATCCTTAAGACCCCTTCATCATTCTCATTTCCTTTTGCTTTCTTTACTTACTTGTTAAACTTTGCGCTTCTTTTTGCTTTCATATACTTTTTGCCTTGTTTAAGCTTTAATCCTTGTTCCTTATTATCTGCATTTTTATTCTCTGTTTTAGGTTATTAGATAATCATCTCATATATTTGGATTGAATTAGAGTAGTTTATCACATTATGATTGTTAGCTTCACACCCATTTAGATTAACACATTTTGTACTACATCGATATCTTAGTACAATAGGATATATGAAATGTGTAAAAATCTTGTTATGAATAGGAATTTCAGTTCTGTAAGTAACCTCCAACTTATCTATGCCACTAAGGCCACATTAACCTTGTATATCTCGAAATCCTAAACCACCTCTACTTTTTTATTGACACATTTTACTTTATGTTATCCAAGACATATTTCTCTTCTATGAGCTTTTGTCCCACCAAAAGCGTGTCAATTCATATTGAATTCGACTAGATAAAGATGCTGGCAATATATTATAGGACATGGCAAATATAGGCATTGAACTCGAGACACTCTTCAGCATGCCATTTTTCACAGCTTGGGAAAAGATTAGCTGCCAATTAATCCTTTTTATGATATTTATCTACGATGTTTGAGAATATATACCTCTTTCTTCTACCAAAATTTTATGGTAATCCAAGATATTTGTTATAGCCACCTACTTGTGTGATTTGTAGTTTCTCTTTTAGTCTGTCTTTCTGGCTTTGAATCATTTTCTTTGGAAACATTATAGTAGATTTAGCTTTATTGATCGCTTAGCATGATGCAAATTCATATTTTTTGATGATCTCGTGCAAGGTATTGATATTTCGGATACTCCTCTTACAAAAGAACATCGTGTGTTCACAAACAGCAAGTGATTGATCCTTGGACCAATTCTTAGACACTCATAAGCCTGCTTAAAGTATTATCTTCTTGCGCTCATTTGCAAGACCTCAAAATGTTTCACTACATATAATGAACAAATAAGGTGATATGGGGCCACCTTGTTTGATTCCTCTAGAAGGTAGTATTGCACCTTGGGCCTTCTCATTGATAATTACTTCATACTTCACCGATGTAACACATTACATTAACCATACTATCATTTTTCCGTGAATACCCATCCTCTCCAACACCTCTCTAATGAAATGTCTAAGCCATATGACCGTCTTGATTGCTATTACACCAAACTTTCTAGCTTGTGATGTGTTGAGATAGTGGAAGATCTCGTATGTTATAGTAACATGATCTGATATGTTTCTTCCTCTTACAAATGCAATTTGGGTATTGGATATGATCTTTGGTAGGATGGAGCTTAATCTTTTTGACAGCACCTTTGCTCTCACCTTGTAAACAAAGTTACACAGCGAGATTGGTCTGTATTGAAAGAATTTTTTGGCGTGAGGACCTTGGGGATTAGTCTGATCATAGTTGAGTTTGTTTCAAGTCGTATATAACTTGATATGAACAAATCATTGACTTCCTTAATGATTGCAGCACCTACTGTATCCCAATGGGCTTGGAAGAATGTTCATGAAAAACCATCTTTCCCAAAAGCTTTATGAGTATGAATAGAGAAGGTTGCAGTTCGGATTTCAGAATCTAAGGGATCATTCACCATTAGTTAATTTTCTTCAGTGGATACTATTATTCTATTGCTTCTTTCACTATATCTTGGCAGTCTCTCACGGTAGTAGTATACATGTCTTGTTCTGCAATAAAACTTTCTTCATAGATTTCTTGACCATGTTTGTTTTCAATTACAGAGAATCGATTCCTTATCTTTCTTGATTTTGTTGCAGCATGGAATTTTGTTGTGTTGTCTTCAATACTCCTCCTCTTCAGCATATACCTTCTGCAGGTTATTAGTAATTGCCTCTTCTAATTCTTTCTTGTTCTTTTCAATGGGAGAGTTATTCCTTCTTCAATTTTCTCCGGGACCTTGTGACAATCGATCTTGATGTATTTTTTCCTCTCGTGGAACATAGAATTAGATGCAATATGGATTGCAGCTTGATTGTCACAATGCATAGTGATTGGTTTTGATGATTCAATGCCAAGATCCTTGAGTAGAGCTTTTAAGCATGTGAGTTCACTTGTTAGCTTCTTCATTGCCCGGTATTCGACTTCAACACTCGAACATGACACTACCTTCTGTTTCCTAGTCTTCCATGTCACCAAGTTACCTCCAATGAAAGTGCAATACCCTGTTGTTGACTTTCGATCATTCCTATCACCGACCTAATCCGCATCACTATATCTTATAATCTTGTTATTGTTGTTCTTTCCCATCCAAATCCCGCGAGTATGGTTTCTTTGTAACGGAGGATTCTTTTGATCATGCTCCAATGGTGGATTGTGGGGTTTTGCATATATTGACTCACTGATTTACCGCATAGCATATGTCCGGTCTTGTGATTGTCAAACAAATGAGTTTTCCCACAAGTCGTCTATATTGAGGTGCATCTTTGTAAAGTTCATCATTTTGCTCCCCCTTTCCACTGACCTTGTAGCCATCTCCGAGAGGTGCGTTGGCAGCTCGTGACCCTAAATTTCATGCTTCATCAAGAAGATCAAGAATGTACTTCCGTTGAGAAAGAAATAGGCCCTCCGAAGAGCGGCATACTTCGATTCCTAGGAAGTACTTTAGTTCTCCAATGTCTTTAATAACAAATACACTTTTGAGATAGTATTTGGTTGATGAAATACCGTGCTTGTCATTGCTGGAAATGATCTAGTCATCCACATATATAAGGATTACAATTATACCTTTTGGGCAATTAGATGTAAAGAGTCTATGGTCCGATTCTGATTTATGAAAGTCATGATCTCGGAGAGTGAAGCTAAGCTTATGGTACCACGCCCAAGGGGACTGTTTAAGGCCATAGATAGCTTTCCGGAGGCGTAACACATTTCCGGGGCGCACAATCCCTTTGAGACCGGAAGGTGGATGCATGTACACTTCATCCTCAAGTTCTCCTTGCAAGAATGCATTTTTTGACATCCATTTGCCATAGATCCCAACCTAAATTTGTAGCCAAGGAGAGGATAACGCGTATCGTGAGTAGTTTTACAATGGGTGTAAAAGTATCGGTGTAGTCTCGTCCATATGCTTGGGTAAAACTTCTTGCAACTAATCGATATTTGTAACGTTCGATACTCTCATCACTCTTGTACTTGATAGTGAAAATCCAGCGGGAAGTGACAGCCCGTTTTCCAGGTGGTAATTTCGCCTCATCCCAAGTGATTCTTTTCCATAGCATTGCACTCATCCGTGATTGCATCTCTCTATTCCTTGCGGTTTTTAGCCTCCTCATAACTTCTCAGAATTTGTCCAAGTTCAACCTTGCCAATGAATACATTATGTTTATGAGGTACAAGGTCAAGAGAACAAACCTTTTGAGTTGGATGTGCAACGACTTAGTTGTTGTAGCAAAACACGATTTGATCCTATTGGAGTGATCTTTCCGCGGACGTGTGCTCCTTCTTAGGGGATTCTCTGCATGATCATGTGGGCTAGGGGCCTCCGGTGCCTCCGGGTAAGTGGAAGGATAGTCTTGTAGGAAGTCCTCATCTTCCTCGGTGATTGTATTAGGTGGTGTTTCATGTGATCCATCTTCATCCCGAGGTTGTACCTTACTTGTAGGATTTGATTCAATTCCACCTATTTGTTGGAGAAGTGTGCAGAGACTCTCATTCCTATCTTGTGTTGTGTTGGTGAGGTCTTTGAGCTCTTCCCAATTCGTTTTGTCAAAGTAGCCCTTGTCTTCCACAAATTTCACATCCCGGGAGACATATAGGCGTTGGTTTGTTGGATCGAAGCACTTATATCCATTTTGTGTTGTTGAGTATCCAAGGAACATACACTTTGTACTCTTAGCATCGAGTTTATAACGTAGTTCTCCTAGAATCAAGACATAACACACGCATCCAAATACTCTCAAATGTTCAATGAAGGGTTTTGTGCCATTAAGTACCTCATATGGCGATATATCTTGTAAGATTTTAGTTGGAAGGCGATTAATAAGGTAGCATGCCATCAAAACAGCATCTCCCCAATATCTCTTAGGAATTTTCATATGGTACATCATGACCCTTGAAGTTTCCATGAGATGTCAGTTCTTTCTTTCCGCCACACCATTATGTTGTGGAGTATGTGGGCAACTTGTTTGGTGAATTATGCCATATTTGTTCAAGTGATATATAAACTTGGTGCTTGTATATTCACCGCCATTTTCTGATCTTAGTACCTTTATTTTTGAATTAAATTGGTTAGTTACATAATTTTGAAAATTTATGAAGGCATCAAAAACTCGGTTCTTAGAGGCCATTAAGGTAACCCCGCGCCCCACGTGCGCCTTGCCCCCCCACGTGCGCCCCGAAGACACTTTCCTCGTCATTTCTTGTCTTACATGTCAACCCTTATTTATTATGATCAATATATTATTTTTTTCATGAAATACATTAATCTCTAATTCTTACATTAATCCCTCCTCTGGTCCCCACTTGCATCAGATGTCGCTTTCGTTCCTCGAGTCCCGAGAAGAGCCTTCGCTGTCCTCGACGTTTTCCTGCGCCCTTGTAGTATATCTCAGTTATTTTTGTGTCCGCGGTCCGCAGTCAATTGGTCTTCACTTTTTGTGTCCTTGCCCCCGTGATGTCCCGCGCCCTACGTGCGCCCCACGCCCACGTGCGCCCCCCGCCTCACGTGTGCCCCGAAGACATTTCCCTCATCATTTCTTGCCTCACACGTCAACCCTTATTTATTATGATCAATACTCGGTATGTCCATAACAGCAATAATCCACATCACCATGTCCTTGAAGGGATACAATTTCAGAAATTTTGAAATTTAGGTATGCAGTCTTTTGGAGAACGATGTGGTCAAGATTTTAGTTCTCTATTAGGAAAATTATATCTGGTGTATAGCGGGAGTTTAATAAATTCCCTTCAACAGAAAAATTGTCTAGGAATTTCCCAAATCTTGACAATACCAACTCACAATATTTAAGGAAGAGGATGAGGTGAATTCTGAAAATCCATCATTTTCTTTTGTACAGCTGGAATCAAGGGAATTAAAGGTGGAGCATTGGAAGGACCAACATCTAGCTTGGAGACTGCATTTATCTTAGTTCCATCGACTCTTTTTCATTTATCCATGGACAGTTTCCGCCTTGGAGAAGGGCTTACAAGTGTTGTTTTCCTCTTTCTAAAACTTATTCTTGTTGTTTTAGGACTAATCATGATTTTCCTTTTTGTTGCAGGTCTTCTTGGCTTCCTCTTTGCGACTGCTTTTCTAGGAGCACTTGGAGGGTTCTGGTCCAGTTCCACTTGGGTACTCAACCTCTGCAAAGCTGGGATTTTCTCCCCATAGTCCACAATATCTTGTGTTTCAGTCCTTTCCTCATGATACACCTGAGACCCTAACCTCTCCATAACTAGGATTCTTTCTCCAGATCCTTTTATAACTTGACATATAGGTTTTCCTTCATTCTATAGATGAGGACCAAGCCTCTGTACAGCTGATTGCTTTTCTTTTGATTTTTTTCTTTGAATTTTTCAAGATTAGAGTTCCAAGAACAATCTCATGATTCACTTGGTGTCCTAGTCTTTGTAAAGCTGGTAGCCTCTCCACCTCTGGTTCAAATGCATGAGACCTAGGTTCTTTCTCATGGATCAGTCTTGATTGAGACAATTCTACCATTTTAGTAGATGCACGTTCCAGGTCACCAGAATCTTCAATTCTTTGGTATCTTTGTTTCCTCAAGGTTGCTTTTGCAGGATATAAACAATAGTGTAAGTATCGAGGACGAATCGTCCTATAATGAATATGATGTATTTTGATGCTAACCGAAAAAACCTTCCGAATGGATATATATACTAATTTCATTGAAAAAAACGAAATGACAAAATTTAATTTATACATAATGAAAATAGGTCTGGACAATAAACACAAGTTGGGTTTAGGTTTAGATGTACGAGATGGTGATTAAGATCTGTCCTTTTCGCCTTAATTATTTTCTGGTATAAGTCAAACAACTACATGTGTTAGTCATGTAGAGCCACTCATGACGTGTATCAAATCATCATCAATGTAGTCGACCACGAAGATAGCGACAAAGATAGAGATGGGCACGATTCGACATGGGTATCTACTTGGTGGCAAATGTAGAAACTATTTGATCTTAGTGATCGATGAGTTTTTTAAAAATTGGGTTCGATTCTTACAGGTTTTGAAACAGGATTAGATTCTTAAAAATTGGGTAGATACAAAACTTCTTGAAAGTGACATATATAATGATTAATGAGAGATCATTTCAGTTTTCAGGAAAGAATATATAAAATGAAATGCTTCTAGCATATAAATTTCATGATTAAGAAACATAATTTATTTAGATTTTTATGAAAAAAATTCAAGGTTATACCATTCAGAAAGTTTTATGGAAAAATTTGTTGTATATATAACTTTGTTTACAAACTAATTAAGTTGAACAATATTAATTCAGTAATCATTATCAAGAGACGCCTAACAAAATATATTTTCTTTTATTAATAATCATTATCCATAAAATTATTCCAACTAGCAACTTGTTTTTTGGCACCTAACTATTACTTAAAGTGTGAAGATGGAAAATTAATTAGAAAATGTAAACAGATTTGAAGTGGTTAGTTCATCGAACATTTAATGGTAATCAAGAACGCCAACTGTATTTTATGGAATCTTACTCATGCAACTATACTAGTGATCTACATATTGCCGCGTACTATCAATAATTGTATATAATGTTATATATCCACCTTGATAATTAACTCGAGACCATATTTATATATAATATAGAATTCCAAAATTTATGTTAAAAACCTTCCTTCACTCTAATTTAGAAATAGAGAGAGAGAGATATGGTGAAACTGAGAAAAACAGAAGTGATACTTAGAGTCTGTATTGTCTTCTTTCTTCTCTTAACTTCTTGTTTGATCGGTTTGGATTCTCAGACCCAAAAGATTGCTATTATCCAAAAGACAGTCACTTTCAGAGACTTGTTTGCTCTTCAGTAAGTCCATTTCACTTTATTTTATAGTAACAAATTCACATATGTTTCGTACTTGATGGATTTGAGTTTTTATGGACACTGAACAAAATGATTTCAAAGTTTTTGGAACCATCTTGCTTAATTTTAGTAACAATTATGGGTTCTGACAAAAAAAAAGATATATATTTGTTTGTACTTTAGGGACTGTCACCTTATTTTTATCACTTTTAGTTAAGCAAATTTTCATAATGTCCTCTGACAAAATTTTAAATGCAATATGTTTATGTGTTTATTTGACAGGGTTGAGATATACATAAATGTAGTAGTTGCTACATATAATTTGGTTCGATTAGGGCTAAGTTGGTACAAAGTTGATCAAAAGACCTCTCATAATTCTAAATGGCTCTCTTACCTCTTGGATCAGGTAATATATATACACAAATCTATTAATCTGAATTGTTTTTAATCATGCAATATATGTTTGTATAATATGGTAAATTGGAAAAATGAAATAGACGACGGCGTATGTGGTGTTCGCCGGAACATCAGCGGCGGCGCAACATTCATTGCTGGTGGTGTTTGGTTCAAAGGAGCTTCAATGGACGAAGTGGTGCTATAAGTACACAAGATTCTGTATTCAGATCGGAAGTGCTATCATTTTTAATTATATTGCGGCTATTCTTTTGCTCCTCCTCTCTTGTCTCTCCGCTTTTCAACTTTTCCGTCTTTATTCACCTAAACGTTTTTTTCGCTTTAAGTCGTCTTCTTAGTTTAAGGGATTACTCTTTTAATCCTAATCTTATTATAAAATAATGTGTAGAATTAAAATGCTTATTGATCTCTGATTCAGCTATTGAGTTATGTAACTTCTTCTATTATAAACAATAAATATAAACAGTCCATTGCTTGAAAATATAGGTGTGTGTATATGTACCTAGTCCAAACTTACTTTTGTCAAGGTATTAAAAACCAATAAGTGTTTGTTTTTTTTTTGCAATTTTTGTTGGTCTATTATAATGCTTGAGGATCGGCTTTGAACTGTGGAAGCTTTTGGAAATTCGGTTCAGTTCTTCTCTTCTTTTTGAAAAATCCATAAATTTAATTTTCATTTTTTTTCTTTCAAGAATAAATTCAAATTTGTTGATTTGAAATATTGTCTTCGGCATTTCATTATTTAAAAAAAAACAAAAAAAATCAAATTTAAAAGTTCTTCAAAAAGAAATTAAAAACTGAGTCGAACTTTCAAAATCTATTTGTCTTTAGAAAAAATTTTGATTTGGGATGAACAATATGTTCAATTTGTCGAGTCATACAAAGTTTTAAGATTTTTCAAAAATTAATAAAAAATTAAAAGTTTAATCAAACTCATCAAAAATTCAAAGTTTAAAGTTTAGTCCATCATTTTTGAAAAGTTCAAAATTAAATTGACATTTTTCCCTATTAGAATTATATGGGTTTTTTTACTTCTACCAAAAGTTTCCAAAATTGTATGGAATTTTCATTTCTGATAGGATCTACCGAACATTGACAATGTTATTTTTTATAAATAATTGAATCAAATGCAATTTTTAATTTAAAATTAATTTCTGTAAATTATTTATAATCTATAATATCTAATAGAAAGAATTTAAATTTATGATGTTAAAATTATTAGTTAAATTATCCTAAAGCCAAATTATAATTTAATAAGCTTACTGGTTTTTAAATTATCTTAACATCAAATTATTTTGTGACTATTTTTTTTGGTCAATTAGTATATTGACTTTTAAATGCATTTATACTACTGCAAGTAGGAGATTCGATCTCTGGTATCTTGAAAATTTGTAAAGTAATTATACCACTGCCACTTGTCCTCGGCAAATAAGACTATATAATATACGACCAAACAAAGAACCGAAAATTTTCATTTGGAGGTTTTTCAAAAATTATAATAACTAATTCAGATGCTTTTTCGGGTTTTTTTGATCGGTCGATTACTGACTAATTTTTGTGAAAATATATATATATCTCATAACTTCTCACATTTCTAACCACAACTATATAATAATCTATTGCATTAAGATTTTATACTTAATCCAATTCAGAAATTCATAAGGGTTTCGCTCACCACAGTAAGATTTACATATTTGTTTGACTCGCTCTAAATTCGTAACGGCATTGTAACGGGAAAACTGTCTTCAACCCCCTTCCCCTTCCAAAACTTTCACATCTTCGTAAATAACCCCAAAGTTTTAAGCTATGCCCAATACCACCTAATTTAAACATTGAAACCTTAATTTCCTCTTAACCGATTTAATGTATGGTTCACTGTTTACCAAATTGATTGCAACTTAAACAAAACCGAATAAAACCAATGTGTAACCAATCCAACTCCATAAATTTTTAGGAAAACATGAAAAAAGGTTTTATTAATTCGAACATGGGTTGGGGAGTCTAAGTAAAATGTGTTGAACCAATATGCTAAGTCATCTTTTCTGGAAAATATGAACAAGTGTATTACTTGTATTCTTTAAGACTGTGGTTTTTATTTGTTAAAAACTCTGATTAACAGAAAGTTTCATGTTATAATAACACAATGACAAACCAATATGCTAAGTCATCTAAATGTCAGTTTATTTTTATCAAATCTAACCTGTTTGATTTAGTCTTCAATGGCGTAGTCTAGTACAACTTCTTTGAACGTCACACCATTGAAAAATGCTTCCCCCATAAACAGCTCAACATAGTTTCCTCGGGTTTCAAATCCCCGATTACGTCTTCTTCCTACAGTTTCACCATCAGATTCTGAATTACGGTACACATTGTGCTTGATAAGAGGCTCTTCGTCGAACCCATCAATGTCTTGCTCAATGTCGAACTCATTTCTCTCCACCACGTCGTCATCGTCGCTTGAACCGTCGTGACCTCCGCCTAATTCTGGAACGAGATCTAGAGAGAATTCTTCTTCAATCGTGACGTCTCGCAGATCTAGATCCTAGATACCTCCATTTACAGCTGCTACAACGAGAACCAGAGAGGATTTGATTCAATTTTGTCAAAAACCATGAAACAAAAATTTAGGGTTCGAAAGAGAAATCGTGAAAACAGATTTGAGAATTTTTTGGATAATTAGAGAGGCTGGGTTAATTGTACGGTGGGATTTAGGTGATTTATTTTGGATTGGGTTAATTAATATGGTTTTCTTTATGGGTTAATATGTATTTGGTAAACCGTAAACTATGTATACGACCGATTTTGGGATATAGACATTAAAGTTTCATTTTAGAGAGAACTAGGTGAGTGCCCGCTACGCGGCGAGATCTTTTTTTAATTTATGTCATTTTGTTGTAATTTTTTTTTATTTTGGGAGAACTATGAGAGGTTTATCACGGAAAGAGAAACAAATGTTTTAAATATTGATGAACAATATTTCGGCTGAATATTTTGTCAACAGACGAGACTACTTTGATGAATATTGGCCATGTTGAAGTGGTTGAACTTGTTCTTCTCGGTTCCTTTCTGTACAATATAGAAACACTGAAATTAAGCATTGAAGTCTTACATACATCAATATGGGTATTTATTGTATATGAAATTACATGTGGCATGATAGTGAAGATTGTTGAAAATCTCTTTGTATACGACATTTTTATTGGCTGATTTGTTTTCTTTTTGTGTGGTGGCACTCCAAATTTGTAGCTCTTCTTTTGATGTGACGCGAGATAAAACAACATAGAGTTGGCCATGACTGAATACATGGTTGGGTAGATAGATACCCACATTTTGTAAACTTTGGCCTTGACTTTTGTTTATTGTCATTGCATAACAAACTCTAATAGGGAATTGTCATCTTCGCATTTTGTATGGACAATTTGTATTTGCCGTTGTCATGATGATCCTTGGTATAAGCACCTTTTTCTTGACATTGGTACCGGTTAGTACCTCTGCTTCAAGTACCTTTTCACCTAAACGAGTAACAAGCAGTCTAGTCCCGTTGCATAAACTTTGCTTTTGGTTTATGTTTCTTAACAATATGATTGGGGCATATTGCTTCAAAGGTAGGTGATGATTTGGTAATCCTGAACACTTGAGTGCACTTAGGTACTCTGTAGTGTATACAAGGTTAACTCCATCAAGGTCATCATCATCAGCGATACTGTCAGCACTAAGATACTCTTTCATGTCACCTCCAACTTTTGCTAAGAAGAAATCATTTAGCTTATCAATAGTTTCATTCCTTGGTGTTAGGATGACACGACCTCGCAGATATACACAGTTTTGGAAAGAGTTTTCGAGATTTGGGAATGTTGCTTCCTGCATTTCTCTCATTGAGTTTTCTCCTTTTTCCAAGAGTAATGTGTCTTCGATCTCTATGTTGTAATTTTCTAGAGAAGCTTCGTTCAGAGTATTGACACTTTTAGCCTCGCCATTCCCAACTTGTAAAATCCATGCAGCAAAGTTTTTTTCGTCTTGCTTTATTCTCATGTTTTTGGTAAGAGTGGCAACATAACAACTTTGCTAAATGTAAGATCTATTAAGTGTTGCGAGAATTGTATCTTGTCTGCTTCCTTGTGAGATGACTGGTAATATTTGTCTGAAATCTCCACCTAACAAAATTGTCTTTCCCCCAAATAGTTTTGCTTCTGCATCTGGGTCGGTAAAACTCATGATATCTCTTAATGTGCGATCTAATGCTTCAAAAGTGTGACGATGTGCCATTGGTGCTTCATCCCATATGATTAGATCTACTGTCTCAACCAATTCTGCGAGCATTGTTCTTGGTTTGATATCACACATCGAGTCTTCATGGAGATCTATTGGTATTTTAAATCGAGAATGAGCAATTCTTCCTCCTGGTAGAAGTGTTGCGGCTATACCTGAAGTTTCAACAGGGATGACTATATGTTTTTCGGATCGGAGTTTGGAAATTATTGTCCTATAAATATAGGGGTTTCCAGTACCACCTGGGCCATTAACGAAAAATAGTCTTCCTTTGCAGTTGATGATTGAATCCATGATTGCTTCGTAAACGGCAAGCTGCTCTTCATTTAGGTTGGACAACAATTGAATGTGGTTAGCTCTTTCTTCATCTTTATTGTAACTTAACTCATCCCGTACCATTGAGTACAACTGAATGTTGATGATCTGTAATCATGTAGTGAGAATAGTTGGGGACAACCTCAAAGTTGTTAAGTATATAAATGTTGCCTTCTTCGAGCTGGTTTTTGAATTTCTCCATGCGACGGTGGTAGATGGACCCTTGCATTACGGTTTCCTGAACATGTATGGATAAGCGAAAAGGATGTGTAAAGTACTGAACATCGATGGGAATGACTTTTGTACATTAAGTACATTAGTTGAAACATAGAAAACTATATTAGCACATTTTATGTTAAAAGAAAACGTTAAGCAGGTAGAGCACATAATTACTTTGATTTTTGTTGTAGGTAAGAACTATTGGTAGAATTTTATGTTAGTGGAGATGTTAGTTACATCCTTTTTATCAAAAGTAAACCCATAATAGACGATTTTCATACCTTTTCATCCAATAGTAAGAAATCAAGGCTGATGAGAGCTCCGTTCTGTTTGGGGTTTCGTGCCTCCCACATACGTAAAATGCGGACCATGACATGCTGCATTGTTTTCCCCACAACAAGTTTAGTGAGAGGTATGTTTTTTGGAATGAGAGCAGAGGAATTTGGTGTTTAAGAAGCCATATGATAGTAATTTAGGATGAATTACTGGAGATAAAACAAGTTGTTGTCATGTACGATTATATAGATATGAGTTGGGAGAGTTGAGTAGTCACTGGATGTTTTAATTGTGTGTTCATAGTAATTAAGGTATGTGTTAATTATTTTCTTGTAGTTGTAAGTGTAGGAAGAGAAACAATTAAACGTTATACTTTCTTATTTGTACAAAGGTGAATGGATTAACAGAATTCAATATATTTCAACCTTAACATTGAAACTTTTGGGATTCCAAATGAAATTTATTGTGTTTTTAAGTAAAGTAACCAATGGAATTATTTTATAAATCCAAGCCATCTAATACTTAAGACTATGTTCAATGATTTTTGTATACATCACCCAAATTCAGAACAAAGCGATACAATAGACCATCGTTGAAGGAGAAAAAGAAAGATAATTAGATTGTGACTAAACATGTGTTGTAAGTACTCCAGCCTTCTGAAACAAAGGTAAAACTGAACTGAAACCTCTACTTATATGAACTTATTTGTAACAGAACATAAAAACGTGACATCTGTTTGAACACAAAGCATAATTATTGTTGATAATAGAAGAGATAATACAAAATGACCCGATTTAGTTACAAACATTAGTAAAACTTTGTGATTGAAAAACAAGAACGTATTAAACATCACAGTAGCAGACTTCAGATATGCTTTGTGATATAACAGTACATGACAACCTCTGCATATAAATAAGACAGAACGACCATACATATCAATGTGTCATGCTGATGTGTCAGCACCAGAAGAGACAATCCTGCTTTTATATATATAATTAGGTATTATAATTTATATTAGGTGGAATTAACAGTTTCATCTCCCACCTTGTAACGGTTTCGTACATTGTATTTATTATTTTTGTTCTTTACGATTTACGTACTCATCATTTTACTCTATTTGGAATTTTTTATATACAATACAAAGAATACATTCGTCAATAAAATACAAAAGTTGAAGGAAAACGAAAATATCTCAAAAACCTAAATCTTAAAAAAAGAAGCTACAATAAAAACATAAAAAAAGGAATTAGTTAAATCAATCAAAAAAAAACTTAGAAAATAATAATTCGAATCTGTTGGTCGAATTCACTTCAAAGCAAAATAAAGATAGAACTGGTAACGAAACTACGGGTTACCAAAAAAGATTAGACTAAATCACAGCTATCAAAAAAACAATCCGCAATTTTTTTGTAAATGGTGAAATTGAAATCAAAACCGACCAATCAATTCTTTTCATAAAAGAATCACATAACTTTATTTTATAGAAGTCTATATTAATGATTAATTACGATGATTTTGCTTATAACGTCTGTGTTGTTGCAAAGATCCTAATTTCAAAATCTAATCTATCTCAAATGAGGTTAACTTTTCTTTAATCGATTTTAAAATACTGATAAATATGTCAGATTTGGATCACTCATGAAAAACTAATAAAGTCCATTAGAATACATTGTTATTCAAACTCAATAGATTTTTTTCAACCAATTTTTTTTAAAATAAATTTTATCAAATATCAAATTGAATAATTTTTATTGTTCTTTGGATTTAAAATTCATTAAATTTTGTTAATTAACTGTAATAAGTTTTAAATTCTTTTTCAATAAAAGATGATTTCAATGGACTTTATCAAATACGCAATTCATTAACGGTAAATTTTTTTGGATTTATAATATGTTTTTTGTACCATATAACACCTTCTTAATATGTTTTTAATCATTTTTTTGGGTCCAAATATGTTTTTAATCTTTTAACTATTAAAAAGAAAACGTTTCCAAAAGAAAAAAGAAAAAACTTTTATAGCAAGAAAAGGTTTTTTTTTTTAACATAGAAAATAGTTTTCCGATTGTATAAAGTCTCTTGTTTTCTGCAAGAGACATCAGCAGCAGATTACTAAAAAAGCTTATTTCTTTTTTCTCCTCTCTCTCTGAAATTTTCCGGGAAAACGAGAGACTCGTTGTCCAAGAAAACAGAATCCCCAAATCAATTTGATAGAGAAAGACACACCAATCAAACCCCCTCGTAAAACCCTTCTCCCTTTTCTCGCTCACTTTGATTTAGCCGTAAAGTATTCACCTTCTCAAATCTCCAAGAAAACTCATCCTCTGTTTCTCTTCTCTCAGTCTCTCAGCGACGATGAATGACTATTGGACATCTTTGGCTTCGCTTCTCGGCGTTTTAGCCTTTTGCCGAAACCTAATAAGCTCAGTATTCCCACCGGAGATCCGTTATGCCTTCCTGAAACTCTTCAACAGATTCTTCCAAATCTTTTCCACTTTCTGTTACTTTGACATAACGGAGATTGATGGCGTCAACACCAACGAGCTTTACAATGCAGTCCAAATCTACCTAAGCTCCTTCGTCTCCGACGCCGGAAACCGTTTCAGTCTCACTCGCGCCGTTAACTCTTCTTCCATCACATTCGGCCTCTCAAACAACGAGTCAATCACCGACATCTTCAAAGCCGTTACCGTCGTCTGGGAACATAAAGTTACACAGAGACAAGCTCAGGCAATCAACTGGAGACCAATGCCGGAGGAGAACCGTGGCTTCACGTTTCGGATGAAGAAGAAAGACAAAAGCTTGATCCTCGATTCTTACTTGGAATACATCATGGAGAAAGCCAACGAGATTCGTCGAAAGAATCAAGATCGGCTTCTTTACACAAACTCGAGAGGTGGGTCTATGGATTCACGTAATCCTTGGGAATCTGTTCCCTTTAAGCATCCGAGTACTTTCGAAACGCTTGCTATGGATCCAGTGAAGAAGAAACAGATCATGGAGGATCTTAGGGATTTCGCTGAGTGTCAATCGTTTTATCAGAAAACTGGTCGGGCTTGGAAAAGAGGATACTTGCTTTATGGACCTCCTGGAACCGGGAAATCGAGTATGATCGCAGCCATGGCTAACTATCTCCGGTACGATATCTACGATCTTGAGTTAACCGAAGTCAAGAGTAATTTAGAATTGAGGAGAATGTTGATGAAGACTAGCTCCAAGTCGATAATTGTGATTGAGGACATTGACTGCTCCATCGATTTAACGAATCGGAAGAAGAAGAAGATGAGCATGGGGAAGAGACAATTTGATCCGATGATGTTAACCGGGTCCGGTTTAGAAGAGGAGGATTCACGCAATGGCAGCACAATAACGCTTTCTGGTTTATTGAATTTCACTGATGGACTTTGGTCCTGTTTTGGCAGTGAGAGGATCTTTGTATTCACTACTAATCACATTGAGAAGCTTGATCCTGCATTGCTCAGAAGTGGAAGAATGGATATGCATATATTCATGAGTTACTGCACATTTTCTTCACTCATGATCTTGCTGAAGAATTACTTAGGATACGAAGAAGATAATCTGAACGAGGACGTTTTGAAGAAGCTTGAGGAAATGGTGGATAAGGCAGAGATTACACCAGCTGACGTAAGTGAGATTCTGATTAAGAACAAAAGGGACAGAGAGAATGCTGTGAAGGAGCTGTTGGTTGATTTGGAAAGTAGAGTGGAGAAAAATGAGAAGAATGGAAAACTGAAGGGTCAAAATGGGAGCTTGGAAGAGCAGGAGAAGAAGGATTTGGTTAATCCACATGCAGAAGAAGAGATTCAAGATTACATTTGCAAGAATAGTGATGAATGTTAAGGTGTAATGTGCAGAGAGATTGAAGATAACATTTGCTAGAATAGTGATGAGTATTAAGATACTATATGGTTCATTGTTATCAGGTTTCTAACATTTTCATAACTAATAATACAATGTGCATGTTGTGTGACCTTACGTATGTTTTCCTTTTTGGGTAGTCAGCTTTTTGAAGTAAACTAAAGTCAAAGAAGAAAACACAGAAAGAGCTAGAATGTTAAAATAAGTAAGTGGTGCTGATTCAGATTGTCGTATGTTGGTGTTTCATTGGTTACCGTTGGCATATGATACGGTTTATTATTAAGTACACTTTGACATAGATTTTTATTTTTAAACTATAAACAATTCCGTTTTTGAAAATATATATATTCTGAGTAAACTTGTCTTCCATGATCAAATGGTCACTGGATCTAACATGAAACTCATATGAATATTAATAATTTAATGAGTACATAACCTAATCTTTCTCACTCAAGATAGAGTAATATATCTATCAACATATTATATATTACGTTTTTTGAATTATGACCTTAAGTTGTTCTCTTTGCTTGCACATTTCAATATGTTGATAGCAAATACCTAAAGCGATGTGGTGTCAAGGAAATATAATAGGTATTTGGAAAATTTAATTTTTAATTTAGGTTTGGATAATTCTATTTTAGTAGAGTTTATTAGAGTCAATGGCGGATTTTCTTTAATCTTTTATGAGGATTTTTTGGTTGATCTGAATTATAAGAATAAAAAAATGAGTGATGGTTCAATAGAGTTAGGCGGTGCAAAATATTTTGTGACCTTTTTCTATGGTGAATCAATTCAGCATTCACAAGGAAATATTTGGGAGTGTCTGATTCGATTTAGTTTATCTCGTGGTCGTGGGTGATTTTAATGAGCTTTCTGGTAACTAGAAAAAATCAAGTGGGACCAACGGAGCTTACACTCTTTTGTACCATCTAATGATATCTTTCAGATTTGTGGTTTGGTTGAGTTTTCATGTTTGGGGAATACGTGGTCGTGGAGGGGATGTGTCAGTCATGACTGGTAAGGTGTAAATTAGATAAGGTTTTTGGCAACTTAGTTTGACACTCTTTATTTTTGGATTCAACTACACAACATTTGGAGATGATTGGCTTTGAACATCGGCAAATCATGGTGACTTCTCAAGGTGTACATCATAAACGTCGTTTTGGTTTTATATTTGGCAAACACTGGCTCAGGAAGTCGGTTCTTAATGACACAATTGCTCGCGGTTAGTCTCGCTACTCAGGATTGCGTAGGTGCAAGATCTTTGATAAGATTGCTAATTGTTGTTGGGATATTTCCCAATGGAGAGCGTCTTCTGTTGCATCAGGACGATCTTGCATTAAGCGGTGTAAAGTGAATTAGGATCATTTGAAGGATGACAATTCTAGGTCCCTTTTGGATATTCTTCAGGCTTCTGAGGCTCTTCGAGTGGCGTATACTGAAGAAAAACTATTTTGGAAACAAAAAAGTAGGACTTGATGGTTGAGGGAAGGATATCAAAATACAAAGTTTTTCCATGCTCAAACTAAACAACGTCGAACAAAAAATAGGATTGCAAGTTTGTTAGATCCATCTGATAATTGGGTCTCTCGAGAATCTGACATTGCTTTGGAGGGTGTTGATTATTTTCAAAATCTCTTCACTTTTTGAGGTACTATAGATTTTGGCTCTACTTTGGATTTCATTGTTCCTAAGGTCTCGCCGGAATGGAACCAAATTTTGATGTCCCCGGTCTATGGAGGAGGTCCGAAAAGCTCTATTTATGATGAATTTGGGCAAGGCTCCTGGACTGGATGAGATGACGGCTTTATTTTTCCAGAATTTGTGGCCGGTTATTGAAATTGATTACATGAAACTAGTTAATGATTATCTTGTCTCTGGGGTGTATGATTCTCTCTTAAATCTCACCAACATTTGTTTGGTTCCAAAGGTTGATCAATCTACTAAACTCTCAAAGTTTCGGCCAATTAGTTTATGCAATATGAGTTATAAGATTGTTTCTAAGGTTCTATGCTTACAATTGAGGAACATTTTTTCTTTCTTGATTTTAGAGACTCAGTACTGCATTTGTTTCAGGTCATCTTATCTCGGATAATATTCTTATTGCTCAGGATATGTTCCCTGCTTTGCGGACTAATAAGGTAGTCCGAAGAAAATTTATGGCAGTAAAAAAATGATATGAGTAAGGTGTATGACAGGGTTGGATGAGACTTTGTGGAGAATCTTCTCTTCTGTTTAGTTTTCCAGGAGCGATGGGTTTCTTGTATAAATGTTTTGTATCTGCTCGGTCGGATATTTTGTCCTCATTAATCACATGGGTGGATATTACCAAAGTGTGGCATGCGTCAGGGTGACCCTTTTTCACACCTTTTTATCCTTTGTGTGGAGGTCCTGATTTTAAAATTATGCTAAGCAAAAAAATTGAAGCGGATTTCAAGGATTATAATTGCTCGTCCCAGCCCTTCGCTTTCTCATTTGTTATTTGTTGATGATAGTTTGTTCTTTACAAGGCTAATCGTGATGGGGCTGAAGTTATTTTGGAAATCTTACAGGACTATGAACGTCAGTCTAGCCAACAAATCAATTTTGATAAGTCGTCTATTCAGTTCGATACCAGGTTGATATGGTAACAAAGACTATTATTCAAGATATTTTAGGGATTCGTAATATTTGAGGGATGGGAACCTATTTAGGACTTCATGAAGGTTTGAAAGGATTTAAGACTGAGGTATTTGTTTTTGTGCTTGAGAAAATTAAGGCTTGTATTAACTTGTGGTCATCAAGATTCCTTTGCAAAGGTGGCAAGTAGGTTCTTATTAAATCTGTTTTGACTGCTCGTATGTCTTATATTATGTCTTGTTTTAGGTTACCTAAGGGTATTTCTCAGAAAATTACCTCTGTAATTGCATATTTGTTATGGCAAAAATCTAAGTCATCTTAAAATTATGCAAAGGGAAGAATGTAGGTGGGTTGGGTTTTCGGCAAATAGAAGATTTCAATTTAGTTGTGCTAGCTAAGCAACTTTGGTGTCTTATTGATTGCCCATACTCTTTTTTTCCAGGGTTTTATATGGACGTTACTTTTGGGATTCTAATGTCAGTGGTTCCACGTCATACCTTTTCTCTAACTTATGGTTGGCGGAGTATTATTTATGCTAGGGCTTTGGTTTCTAAGGGCTTGATCAAGCGTGTTGGGGACGGTTCTACAATCTCTGTATGGCATGATCCTTGGCTCCTAGATACAATCCCTCGAGTTGGGTTTGGTCCCGGGTTGACGTTCTATATGAACCTTACTGTGGGTCTTCTCATCGATTCGATGACAAGGAGGTGGTCGATGGCTTTGGTAAAGCAGTTCATGGATCCTAATGATGCACTTTTGATTCTTGGTATCCTTATTTCCCGATAGGTTCGGCCTAATTGGTTGGGTTGAAATTTTACTAAGTTTGGAAGATATACAATTAAATTAGGTTATTGGGTAGAGCATAATATTACTCATCGGGATAGTGTTTTGTTGGGTCCAACTTTGGAATTGCTTCAAACTGAGGTTCGGTGGATTCCATTTCCACCAAAGATTAGACATTTCATGTGGCAAGATTTATCAGGTCATGTTGTGGTGGGACCAAATTAGTCATGAAGGGGTATAAATTGTGATGTGTCTTGCTTTCCTTGTGGTTCTAGCTCGGAATCTGTTAATCATGTTCTGTTTGAATGCCCTCTGGTAGTTTACACATCGGATTATATCAATTACAGGTATAGACATGGGAATTTTCAGGCTCATCTATCTATGCTAATTTTGATTTTTTTATTTTGGCATTTTCCCCAAGATATTTTTTAAAAATGTTTTCCTTGTCCTTTATGGTTCATCTAGAAAGTGAGGAAGGACAAACTGTTTTCCAATATCGATCGGGATCCACAGAAAATGATGTGTCATGTTAAAGATGAGGTTGCTGCTCGGATTCCTTCGAATCCTAAGAGCCCCTAGATCACGTGATTGACTTATCCATCCCCTAATTAGTCCCTTTGTAGCAAGAGGTTATGTCTCGACCTTTGGCTGTTCATCTGGGTTTCATAGGCTTTAGGTGTTTCGTGGATGCATTTTGGAAGGATTCTGAGCTATATTCAGAGCTATTCCTCGAAGCTTGTCTTCTCTCCATTCCGAGTTTGAAGCTCTTTTGTCAGCAATGTCCTCCCTTAGTTCCCTCCACTTCACAGAGGTCATATTTACAGTGGAATGTTCTGAAGTTCTAAAGATGGTAGCAGACCCAGGCGGAGGGCCATCATTTGCTCTTTTACTTGAGGGATTCAACTGTCTTCGAATCATTTTCCACTATTTTACACTATCTTTGATTATGCGTCATTAAACCACAAAACTGATTTCATGATCCATAGTATTAGATGACCTGTCATAAATCAGATTTTTGTAAATTATGTACCTCAATATTGGTTTGACCGTCTAATTTAATGAGTAAAATTGAAAGAAAGAAATGTAGAGGTCAACGAGATTAGATAAAAATATTTATCAATTTTAATTATATATGGTTATTTTAAGTAGTTATAATATTCGATAACATAAGTGAAAGTAGAAACACATCACATGTAATTCTTAATCCTAGTTGAGGATAATTTAGTTATTTTTGAAATTTTAAAATTACATCTCCATCTAGATGTATTATCAAGATATATCTTAAAATTTCAAAATTTTGAGATGTAGTTAATTGATATCTCCAACTACTATATCTGAATAATAGATAATTATGTGGTTAAGCGAACAATTTAACCACTCTATTTAAATAAAGCAGTTGGATGTACCAACGCACAAGACCATAATTCTTTTTGGTGGTTTATATGGGTGTTTAGAAAACGAATTGATCGAGTAAATGGAATTAGTTTTGTCGTAGAAAAGGGGTGGTTCAGTGGATAAGATCAACGCTTTGTCAATGTCAAAGTACAAAACACAGGACATATAGTTTATAGCTTTTCTTTCAATCGAAATTGTTTATGGCTAAAGACCCAACATAGATAGATGACAAGTGTTTTATAAATTGTCTTGGCATTGTTGGACTTCTTTCTCGACATCACCCATCCAAGTATATTTCAACAATATACAGTTACATGACAAACAAAGTTTATACTTCTGTCAAATTAAACAATTGACATAAGCGAATTGGATCTATCCAATACTCTATTAACTGAATTAATTAGTGTACTGTGCACAAATCTTTATTTTATATATATATATATATATATGTGGTAAGATTTGGATATATGCCTCTAGTCACAGTACCACAATTAAAACAAGAGTTGAAGAATCCATAAGAGATCAATAACAAAGAATAATGTCATGAAAAAATGATTGTGTACACGAAATTATCCAAAAAGGACGAATTGAAAAGGGTTTAAAATTTGATATTTGATACCTTCTTTTGTTTTTAGGATTCGGTGAGAAATAAAAAGAAAGATTTGATTAATAAGTGAGTTGGAAGTGATGCAAGTACATATAGGCTTTTGTCGGAGAAAACTATAAAACCTGTTAAGCTCATTGTTTAATATCTGAAGTGGACTCCTACTTTTTACTTTACTCTTGCATGTCAATTTCTCATACACAGACTTGTGTGTATTTTAGATCTGACCCTACTTGCATCTGATTCGAATTATCCATCTTTTTAAGGTTAAATTAATATAAATTTAGTTCGACTGGCTCTTCGTTATAGAAAAACAAATGTTTTTTGTTTTCTTTTTAAAATAAACAACCAATTGTACAAGTCCTTTGTAGTAAATGCTTTAGAGGTTCTTACACCAAATCTGAAGTTCAATTTCATTACATATATTCTCACGGTTTAAGAAATACACAAAGTTTTGGTGATCTGTTTTTGATCAAATAATTAAATCTACATTTCCACCCAAATTTAGTTTTATCTGGTTACATTCTCTAATGTATAAGTCACATTTTCCTTCACATTGCTTAAAGCCAAAGCCATTGTTGTACCTTTCTCTGATACTAATAAATGTGTTTGAAATACTCTTGTATATTGTGAATGTATGGGAGAATATGAAGACTAATTGGAGTAGTAGAAAATGTTTGGGACTGTTGAATTACTTACTTCTTTTTTGTCAATAATTAAATATATAAGATTCTATACATAATCAACTTCTTAAACCTTAACAACATATTACGTGGACCAAATACGATTTTAGAAAATCAAATTTGAATGGAAAATGCAGTAGAAAAGGCAGCATATATTGCTAAATTACTTGTTTGAATAATAAAATTAAGAAAGTAATGCTTTTTATTGTTTGAAAAATTAAAATTTTATTTTCGTAGCCAAAAAAGAAGAAGAAGGGAGATAAGTGAATCACTTACACAAAGCTTATGGAACTCACTGCATTGTACCTTCAGATAATGAGTTACAACATATGAAGCCCAATTAAGAATAGTAAAGACCCAAATGATTTAAAAGCCCAATAAAGAATGACTGTTTAAAATCCCAGTAAGAGGCCATTTGACTTCGTCGTCAAACTATGTTAGCAAATCCGACTAGATTCGTTCCTTTGAATAACACATTCCGATCTTCCAATAAGATTCGTTGCGTTATTAAAAGTTTCCCACAAAAATCAGTGACCAAAGCTTCAGAAACTATTCGATTTGTAGCGGCGATGTCCACTCCAATCGCCGCCGTTACCGAAGCCGGTAGAGGATCCATCACCCACGTCATATTCGACATGGATGGTCTTCTTCTCGGTAACTTCTCTGTCTTTGATCTTTGCTTTTGTTTTTTTTTCTATCACTGACGTTGATTTGCCAATTGTTTAATCGGGAAAAGAAATCGACTTTGAAAGTGCCAGGAACTGTTTGGTCAGGTTTTGGAAAATTTAGGCTTTTTAAAAGCATCTGGTTTCAGATTCCCAGAGCTTTATTGATTCACCAAGTTCCAGTTTTGGTTTCTAACCTTTTCAATATTGCCAGCCATGGCTGTTCTCTGTTTTGAAACGCATTGAGAAAGACACCAGTTTGTGTGACTTGCTGGTCATAAAGTCTTCCATAGCTTATGCTAATTCGTCTACTGTTTGTAGACACCGAAAAGTTTTACACGGAGGTCCAGGAAAAGATACTTGCTCGATACAATAAAACATTTGATTGGTCATTGAAGGCAAAGATGATGGGAAGAAAAGCGATAGAAGCTGCTAGGCTTTTTGTTAACGAAAGTGGAATCAGTGACTCTCTTTCTGCTGAAGAGTTCATTGTAGAGAGAGAGTCGATGTTACAAGATCTCTTTCCCACAAGTGACCTAATGCCAGGTACAATCCACATTCCTTTCTTATGTAGTTGATAAATACAAAGAGAAATTGCTCTCTTGTTGATTAGACCTGTGAAATGAGTTTGTTTTTGATCCATTTGAAGAAGCCTCTGGTTTATACTCTCTGAGTCACTAATCACTGATGAATACAAACGCCTAGCCTTCTTAATCTTATATCTTTTTCGCTGTCATGATTCAAATCTTCTTCCTTTAATGCAGGGGCGAGCCGACTTCTCAGACATCTCCATGGGAATGGGATTCCAATTTGCGTGGCCACAGGGTATCTCTTTTACGTATCAACACATCCTGATAGAGTGCAAATGACACTTTTCAACTTGTGGATTTTTCGTTTTGGTATGTGATCTGAATTGTACCCTTGAATGCAGTACACACACACGGCATTTTGATCTGAAAACACAAAGACACCGTGAGCTTTTTTCCTTGATGCATCATATTGTGCGGGGAGATGACCCAGAGGTGAAGGAAGGGAAGCCTGCACCCGACGGCTTTCTTGCTGCATCCAGGAGATTTGAGGTATAGATGGCCAACAATACTGTACATAGATGATACCCATAATATCGAAATAAAACATAGCTTTATTAGAATGTATCTCCACTTTTGAGAAATATAGTTTGTAAACTAATGTCTCCCTCTTCTTTGAGGATCTCTTAGGACGGTCCTATTGATCCATGTAAGGTTCTGGTGTTTGAAGATGCGCCTTCTGGAGTTCAGGCAGCTAAAAACGCCCAAATGTAAGTGGATTTCTTGAGTTCTCTCAATGGTTGACTTTGATTCATGGATTAACGAAAATGAGCTCATGAGTCTCTTCTCTGAATCTTATGTGTGTGTGTCTGCAGGAATGTGATAATGGTGCCGGATCTAAGATTAGATAAGTCCTACTGCGATGTTGCAGATCAAGTTCTGGCCTCTCTGCTAGATTTTAAACCAGAAGAATGGGGCTTACCTTCCTTCCAGGATTCACACAACTAAGAGAACAAAGCTTTACTGAGTAACGTTATTCTCAAGCTAACGGTACTTGACTTGGTTCACTTTGATTATCTTGCACTTATCCTTAACCGACAATAAATTCATAGATCCTTATTGGGGTCTCTGACAAAAATATTTCCTTCATATGTGTGCTCATGATTTGAAAATTCATTCATGAATTGTAATCTTTATCCAGGCCGTTAAGTGTGGCTTTGGTGTAATCTTAATCCAAACCAAATTGAAAGATATCTTCTTCTTTTTTGTCAAACAATTGCAAGATATCTATTATAAGAAACTTCAATGATTGCAAGAGCCGAATGTCTTCAACTATTATATATTTTCGCACTCATCCTAACATCACGAAACTCGGATGAGCTCTGGCATGGGAACAAAGTTAGTAGTAATATAACCCACTAAATATTTGTTACCTTTAATTAGTATTTAATCATAAATCTTCGTTAATGAAGATTTCATGATAGGTATAGATGTAATTTTGTAATAACCAAGTGATTGAGGATGAGATAATTCAATAATTGAAGAGGACGCAAAGTTTGGCGACTCT